>JAJDFG010000382.1:12500-50000 GCA_021039105.1 Scomber colias | reverse complement strand
TTGTGATATCAACCTCCTCCAGTCCTTGAAGCTGCTCTCCCTCCTGACTGGTCCAGACTTCCTCCTGTTCCTCTTTAATGTGTGGAGGATCTGGGTCCTCCTGGTCCAGACTGGAGCTCCACTCCTGCTGCTCAGGGGAAACCTCTTCTTTAGTCTCCAACAGCTGCTGAACATCTGCAGGAAACACTGAAATACAGAAACACACATAATAGAAAAAAGATGTTACATCTACAGTGAAACTACTCATACCACACCTTTATCTCAGGACCAAGACTTTTCAACATCTGACTCAGAAATCATGGAAATCATAACCTGTTTCAACAACTATATCAGCAAAGACGTCATGACATGAAACCTCAAGTACAGAAAAGCCTAAAAAGAAAGAAAAAAATCTAAAATCAAAAGAGAGTTTATATGTTTTGGACAACTTCAGTTTGCATTGATTAGACCAAATACTGTAATTTACACAGCTGAAGTCTTTATTTCTATAAAGTGTTGTTATATCAGATGGTCACACTGAGCCTGATCGCATCCTGCTACACAACACAACCACCAGACTCTCAACAACCGCCTTTAGTCTCCTTCTCATCTAACTTACAAACCTGAACACGTCTTTCCCTTCAAGAACATTTTACTGTGCTGTAGGATTATTAATGAGTCACTTTATTATATAGTCACAATTTATCCAGTAGAGTAAGTTGATGAAACATATTGTGTATATTCATTATTTCATTAACCGTTGACCGATGAAGTGTTTTTGACCTATGACCTAGGAGAAGAGTCTGTAATTATCTCACAGCTCCCTCTTAATAATCCTTGTTTGGATCAATATTTGTTACAGAAGATGTTTGATGAGAGGAGATAACCACTAATGACACATGTTTAACCAGCCTGGAGAATAAAAGTACTGTTTCCCCTCCAGTCACACACTACTCTCATAAAAACACATACACTCACCTGATGCTTCAGTCAGATGGACAAGTGCAATTTACCTGAGCATCATTTATTATTCTTATCTGTGCATTTGACCTTTCTTTATTTATGACCATGTTATGCTGATTTTTGGTGCTGCAAACGACATTTCATTGTGTTTTTATATGTAATGACAATAAATATGTAGATATGATTATTTACTGCATCTCTCTGTCAGTGAGGTTATTGGTGTCAGACAGACACACAGACAGACAGGTGTGATGAAGCTGACATGAACTTAAGTTACAGGTGAAGCTTCTCTGCGTGGTTACCGTAATGTTCAGAGTGGTTACCGTAATGTTCAGCGTGGTTACCGTAATGTTCAGCGTGGTTACCGTAATGTTCAGCGTGGTTACCGTAATGTTCGGAGTAGCGCGGCTCCTCTGCTCCTCTCAGCATTTGGATTTGAGACATTCTTCACACAATGACAGAGACTGAGAGAGCAGCTCCGGCCCTGCAGCAGCTAACAGGCTAAGCTAACAGCTGATAGTGAATCATTATGAACAGTTTCAGAGTTCATTCATCAGACGTGAAGAGACTCCGACGCTGTGTTTGTGTTTCTTCTGTAGAGACATCAGAGAGAAACAACACTGCTGCTTCATGTGAGCTCTGTTAACACTTAGTTCCTCTCAGTGGAAAGTTATCTCATGTAAACACGTCCTCCTCTTTATTCTTCTTCTGTAAACTCTTTAAAGGCAGCTTGCATCCTTTATGCTGTGTTTACCGCCATCTGCTGGTTTCTTTATTTCATTTCATTTTTCTTTTTAATCAATCACATTTTATTTATTCATACAGACTAGTGTAGTTTAAAGTGCTTTACAGTTATTTGATTGACAAGCTGATAATAAAACAGAACAAATGACAAAATTTAAAAAGAAGAGAAAAATAACAATAATAATAATAATAATATAGATTTTAAAACAGAACAATTTAAAGACAAAACTGGACGCAAGAGAAAATGAAAATATGCTTAATAATTGTCAATATATTATGTGGAAATAAATAATTAATAACTAAGTAAATTAGGTAAAAATAGATTAAAAAGACAAAAGAAATGTAAAATAGAAGATGAAGTTTAATAAAAGTTGGACTAAAACTAGGTTAAAGAGGCTAAAAGACGAAAGAAACAGACAAATAAAACTGGAGATAAAACTATAGAAAGATAATAATATGAGTGTAAAATAAATCCAATAAAATAATTTAAAACATCAAAAACAAGCAACCTTAAACCTTTTCTCTTATTCTCATTTTTTATTATCCTCACTTTCTCTTGCGTGCATTGCTTTCCTGTTTTTGTCTTTTAATTTGTTCTTTGTTTTTATTCCTTTTCTTTATTTTAATTTAATTTATTTGAACATCAGGGACCACGTACAGAAAAAAGCACCAGATTTAGCCAACAGCTGTTTCCATGTGGAGTCCCATGGAAGGTAAAGGAAACAATACAACACAGTGAAACCTAACACCAGTCAAATAAGCCAACATACTATTGACACACACACACACACACACACACACACACACACACACACACACACACAGAAACACCTCATTGAATAAATATATAACAGAATTAAGATATAAACACACACACACATATAACAATGTTGTCTCTTGTCCAGTCTTATTAACTGTAAAGCACTTTGAACTATATGAACTTGTATGAAAGCTGCTTTATAAATAGTTTGATTGATTAGTTTATTGATTAGTGTCCAGTGTGTCAGCTGTTTCCTGTCAGTCCTCTGAGGAAGAATAGACTTCCTGTAGTTAACAACATCATGCTAAACTGATTCTAGTTTCTAAACACGTTCACAAACTGCAGTTGGTTGATTTCTAATATGGAGTGTGGAGAGTGTGGAGTTTTTTCCCTAGGATGGCAAAGCCTTGACCCGTCTTCCTCTGCCTATGGCTTGTAAGTCAATGTGTTTTATTTCTGAGATGCAGAGGAACAGTCTGAGCAGTGAAGTTATTGAGACTTGCAACGGTAGCAAAAGTATAGATAATATAACAACTAACTGATTAATGGACTAATCAGTGTTTCCCATCATCACCATCCTCAGAATACCAGAAAGAAAAAAACAGACTGAAAGGTTAAATACTAACCAACTCATGTTTTATTCATGTTATTGGCATTCATCATTTCACACAAACTAAATCAGTCAATAAGAAATGTGTCACTTACAAAGTTAGAAACTCTTAAAACCCCCCAAACATTTCATTCATTACAAAAATACATATTTAACACATTAACAGGATACTGATCATGTGCTGCAGGACAGAGACACACAACATTTAATATGTCACTTATTAGGAATGATGATTGTTACTCAAACACTGAATCAGTTTGTCAGGTTTATGTTTCAGCATTAATGAATCATTAACTGTTAGTTTTTGTTTTTTTCTCTTTTCTTCTTATGTTGCCCTCTCTATCCATCCATCTATATCCATTAACATTCATGTTCTATTAATGCATCAATAAGCTAAACTTCTTCCCCGGAGTTGTCTGTGCTTTCTGGTCTCACAGGTAATCTGGGCCTGGAGACGTCCGGATGACAGATTCCAGTCATTGTATTTCCTTATTTCTACTGACACATTTTGTTTCTACTCTATAACTGAGGCTGAACTCTGAAGACAAAATGAAGACAGAAATTTGACTTAAACTGTGAACTGAAGCATCAACTCAGCCACACTGACCAGTTTCTACAGACATTCATCTCCATCTAAAACATGTAACGCCTTCTCAACATCTGAAGGTTTTTTGCCAGACTACTGGGGATGTAACGGTATGTGTATGAGTCACAACACTTTAGAAGACAAGTCAAAAGACGCTGATAGATTTGTGTGTAACAGCATCACTCTGCTCCTCGCTGGTTCTGATCCTCAACAGTCCAAAACTCTCCATCAGCTTCTGTTTCCATGTGCAGAGCTGAGCTGGAGGCTGGAGGCTCCACCGTGTGACACTGTGAAGACTCTCCTGTACAGTGGTGTTGTCTGACCTGAGCTGGCCAGGTGAATCTTTTGTTACAAACACTGCAGCTGAATGGTTTCTCTCCTGTGTGGAGCCGTACATGTTGAGCCAGACCTTCCTTTCGTACAAAGCCTTTACTACAAAACGGACATTTAAAGGATTTCTCCCCTGTGTGGATTCTCATATGAACTGCAACATAACCTCTGCTTGAGAAACGTTTGTTACAAACCAAACAGCTGTAAGGCTTCTCTCCTGAGTGAACTCTCAAATGTTTCTTCAGATACTCTTGGCAGCTAAATCCTTTACCACACTCATGGCAGTAAAAAGGTCTTTCAGGGACGTTGTTATTGTGGTTAGTGTTTAGACCTTGCAGAGGTTCCAGGTCAGGTTCAGAACAGTCTGAAATCTTGCCATCAGTCTCAGGTAGTAAATGTGTATCTGGATGTGAGTTCCTGTCTGGTTCTGATCCTCCACAGTCCTCTCCTTCAGCCCCTGTTGTCATGTGTTCAGTGTGAGACTGTGATGACTCACCTATACAGTGGTGATGTTTGACTTGAGCTTGCCAGGTGAATCTTTTGTTACAAACACTGCAGCTGAATGGTTTCTCTCCTGTGTGGAGCCGTATATGCTGTGTCAGACCTTCCTTTCGTACAAAGGCTTTATCACAAAATGAACATTTAAAGGCTTTTTCCCCTGTGTGGATTCTAATGTGTCTTTTCAGACACTTTGTGGATTGAAATGTTTTACCACACTCAAAGCACTTATGTCGCTTCTTGATAGTATTACATTTCATATCACTGATAAGGGCTTCAATATTGCTCATATAGTTTAAACTTGGCTGAGGTTCACTGATCTCTGTCCACAGATCATCTCTGACTTCAGCCTCAAAATAGTCAGAACTCCTGTGATCAGTATCTGTTAGTAAATGTCTGTCTGGGTCTGAGTTACTGGTTTTCTCACATACCACCAAGTCTTTGTTCTCTTCAGTTAATGTTTGATGAACCTGTGAGGACTGAGGTTTCTCTTCATCATCTTCAGGCGGGACAGAAGTGAATATGAACTTGGTGATATCAACCTCCTCCAGTCCTTGAAGCTGCTCTCCCTCCTGACTGGTCCAGACTTCCTCCTGTTCCTCTTTAATGTGTGGAGGATCTGGCTCCTCCTGGTCCAGACTGGAGCTCCTCTCCTGCTGCTGAGGGGAAACCTCTTCTTTACTCTCCAACAGCTGCTGAACATCTGCAGGAAACACTGAAATACAGAAATACACATTATGTTTACGGTACCCTCCTAGTGTTCTAACAGCACACGAGTGTCTGTCACATCACATCGTATAACATCAGATACTTTTTAAAACAGTCACATCACACATTTTATATCGTGATATTTAGATGTTTCTTTAAATGACACTACAATGTAATGTTGTTTAAATGACATATAACCAACAGTCACTTAACCACAACATTAGTTAGGATTTTGGAGTGAAACGAGGGGCATCATAGAGATAACTCCTCATTTAAACTAAATGAATCAGCTGTTTCTTGTCCATGATGCAGTTTCAACATCAACGTCAGGAGGTAAATAGAAACCGAGCATCCAACAACCCTAACCCTACGTTGAGCTCAAAACAGCGGTCCACATCACACGACCATTAAATCATTCAAATTCTCTCTGAATCTGAATATGTTCTGCTTTCTTTAATCCTCTGTGACATTAAGCTGAATATCTTTGAATTGTGGACAAAACAAGACATTTGAGGACGTAATCTTGGGTTTTGGGAAACATTGATTGGCATTTTTCATCATTTTATACTCATCTGTAAACCATTCAACTAATTCAATGATCTGAGAAAATAAGCGTCAGATTAATCGTCAATGAAACTAATAGTTAGTTGCAGCAGATCAGATGTGGATATTTGCTTTCTATGATATTAAACTGAACATCTTTGTGTTTTTTGATCAGACTGATTCAGACCGCTGCTGCTCGAGTCCTCACGAAGACCAAGAAAGTGGATGACATCAGGCCAGTTCTCAGGTCTTTACACATTTGCTTTCTGTCTGTCAAAGACTTAGTTTACACACTAAACCTGGAGAAGCAGCATTACATCTATTCGCTCTACATATCCACATCTATCCATCTATCTATCTATCTATCTATCTATCTATCTATCAAGGCTGAGGACTTTGAGCTGATCAGAGAGAGAATAAGATGTAATAAGATAGTTAACTAAAACTAAAGACTTAACTTCACCTTCCAGATGCAATATAGAGAATAAAGAGAAATGACAAAGACAAGAGAACTAAATAAGAACTGGTTGATTGTAAAGTTTTCATTCATGCCTCCTGTTGTAATTACCACTTCTTTGGTTTCATACTATCTGGATATTATAGTTCAATAAAAATAAAACTAGCAGTGAAAAAAATATTTAGTTAACTGAAATAAAAATAAAAACTAGAATGAACAAAGCAAAACTAAGTAAAACTAAAGTGAACAGCAGATAAAATCATCTTAGTTGTAGTTTTCTTTTCATTGTCTCCATGGTGACTGTGTAGTGTTCATTGTCTCCATGGTGACTGGTTGAGATAACGGTTAGTACCAAACACAGTGTCAGCATTATTACAGCTTCTACTAATCAAGACTTTCCTCCTAAAACCTGAAACAAGAAAACTAAGACTACAACTACAGAAACACTAAAACTAAACTAAAACTAAACTGGAATTTAAAAAAGCAAACTGAAAAACGAAATAAAAACTAATGAACATGTATAAACTATAATAACCCTGCTAAGATGTAATAAGATATAAACAGAACAAACCTGCTCTGTGTATCTGAAGTTGAGGCTTGAAAACAGCGTCCAGTAGTTTGCGTTGTCGCTTGTTCTCCTCTTTAGATCGAGAAAGTTCCTCCTCGTACTCTGCTATCGTTCTTTCAAACAGCACAAATATCTCTTCAGCAGCCGCAGTTAGTCTCTGATTCACCGACGCTCTCAGCATTTGGACTTTAGACATTTTGAACACAAAGCTAACTTCAGTCTCCTCGTAGCGGGAGATAAATCAGAGGTATAGTCAACAGTAACGTACACACCGGTTTTAATAAAGAATATAACTTCCGGTCCTGAACTCTTCTTTGTGTTTATTAGCGGATTGAAAACCAGCTTCGGCGCTTCATACCGCCACCTGCTGTATCAAACCCTCCATGCACTTTATACTGAATGAAAGGTTGTGAACACAATAGAGTCAGACCAATGAGATGAGTGATTGTGTTGTGACTGGTGGGAGGAACCGGGGAGGAAACTGTAGTGTATTTTCTGCTACAGATTTATATTATTCTAATACTAAAAGTTATGCTTCCTTTAAAAGGCCTTAGTATGAACCTTTGTTCATAACAGCCAGAGTCTTCATATAAAAACTGGCTCCAAACAGTATAATGACCATTAATATCTGGGAGATGTCAAACAGGAAAGGTATTGGAACTTGAATATAAACAAGTATAGATTGTTTCCTTTTAGGGTTGAAAAGCTTAGCAGTGTGCTCGTGCCCGGGAACACGTACACATGTATGAGCTGTAACATTTGGAGAAATGATCTTACACACAGAGGAGAGGAGAGACAGAAGGAAGGCTCCATTGGACTTGGGACACCTTTAATTCAGCAGCCTCAAATTGATTAAGTTCTGTCTCCACTGACCTCGGCAGGGTTCTGATTGACTGACAATAAAGAAAACTAAAAGGAACTTCAACTTGATTTTTAATCTACTCTTCTCACTCAAAACCAAGACCAAGGTATCAAACCATGATTTATGGAAAAGTTTGGAGTAAAGAAGAATAAATGTTGTTAAGGATGTTAAAATGAAAGGTTGAAGGTGTGTAGGAGGATGGTAAGTAAGCAAACAGAGGAGCAAAGGAGGTAGAGACGGTCTGCTCATGAGCTCAGACCAGAATGATCGAGTGTGTAGATTCAAGAAACACAATACTATTCACTTTATTCATTTAGTTTTATTTCAAGACCATAATTCATGAGAAAAAACATGAAAGATCATAGAAGAAAAAGGCAATAGTATAAAACAGTTAACACACAACACTAATTATCACTGTCACCATCAAGTCCTGACATAAAAACCTTGATGCTCAACAGGTCTGACAAGGTCTTCTTGAGCATTTTCTGCTGATACCAAAACCACACAATATTATTATAGTAAAAATCCAAAAATCACCATTACAAACCTTCACCATGAACATGAACACATATGTGTGAAATCATATGAGTTTTTAAGTATTACACCTTGTCACAGGATCACTGAAAAAGCAGCAAAGTCTCATCAGTTCATCCTGGCTCGGTCTGTTGCACGTTCATCCATCCAGGATGAGGATACGCAGGTATGTGGAGCCAGGTCTAAGTCATTCAGACACGCGAGTGTTCACGGCTTTCTTACACAGACCACTCGATCGATCACAGATTTACTGATGCAGACATGGAAAAAACGCAAGCCGCATACCTCTTACCAAGTGAGCAACAGCTTCCAATGGAAACTAATGAGGAGGTGAAACATGTTCAAAGAGAAATAGTTCTGATGTAATTATAATGTCTCTCTGTCTCTCTGTGAATGAATGAATTACTGGGTGCGTGGTCAGGGAAGGTGTTGAAGATGGGCGCCGGTGATTTCAATAGAGCTGCAAACAGTTCCTTTATTCAGACTTTCAGCTCTAACTGAATATAAGAACATGCTTCTTATGAAGAAACGTAGTGACACACAGATCATCTGTGGACGGTGAGCCTGATCTGAAGCAGGCTAGCTGCACAGAATAAATCTCCATGGTAACTTATGCTCCTCTGCTTTGGTGCTAAATTCAGCCAGGGTTACCGGACAATCCTGACTTAATCCGCTATCTAAGTTTTTGCAACAGCCCTCTGGTCTCCTTCCAATCATTGTTTAAGGTTCAGTAAACACACCTGTGTCTTTTGAACTTTGTAGACCAACTAAATCTTCAGTAACAGACACTGAAATAAAAGAGTTTCTTCCCTTCATGATCAGCCAGGTAGCCTGACAGCACCTTTATTTATACATCTTTTAAGCACAAACTGAGCAGTTAAACAGTTTCTCTTGAATGAATTCTCATGTGTCTCTGCAGATTTCCCTTTTTATTAAATTTGAAACAACAAAAGGAGCAGCTAAATGGTTTCTCTCCTGTGTGGATTCTCATGTGTCCCTGTAGGTATCTTTTGAAGCCAAATTGTTTACCACATTCAGAGCAGCTAAATGTCTTCTCTCCTGTGTGGATTCTCATGTGTAGCTGCAAAGTCACCTTCCGATTGAATCTTTTAGCACAAATTGAACAACTAAAGGGTTTTTCTCCTGTGTGAATTCTCTTATGTCTCCTAAGTGACCCCTTGCATACAAATTTTTTACCACAAATTGAGCAACTAAAGGGTTTCTCTCCTGTGTGAGTCTTCAGGTGGTACTCCAGACCTGACTGAGTAAAAGATTTACCACAAAGTGAGCAGCTGAAAGGTTTCTCTCCAGTGTGAATTAACATATGTCTCCTAAGAGATCCTTTACATACTAGTCTTTTACCACAAATTGAACAACTAAACGGGTTGTCTCCTGTGTGAATTCTCATATGTCTCTTGAGAGATCCCTCACATACAAATCTCTTACCACACACTGAGCAACTAAAAGGTTTCTCCCCTGTATGAATTCTCCGATGTATGACCAGGTGTCCCTTTTGACTAAATGTTTTGTCACATTCGGAGCAGCTAAATAATTTCTTGCTAGCATTACAACTGTCAGGAGACTTTAAATCTGACTGAGCTTCACTGCTCTCCTTCCATTCATCACTGTCATCAGTGTCAGTCACAGAAGAGTTTGAAGTCTTGTCTTCAGCATTAGGTTGTAAATGTGTATCTGGTTTTACATTCTTGTCTGGTTCTGATCCTCCACAGTCCTCTCCATCAGCTTCTGTTTTCATATTATCAGTTTGTCTTTGATGAAGCTGTGAGGACTGAGGTTTCTCTTCATCATCTTCACTCGTCACAGGAACAAGAGTGGATGTAAACTTGGTGATATCAGCCTCCTCCAGTTCTTGAAGCTGCTCTCCCTCCTGACTGGTCCAGAGTTCCTCCTGTTCCTCATGTTCCTCTTTAACGTGTGGAGGATCTGGGTCCTCCTGGTCCACAGTGGAACTCTTCACCTGCTTCTCTTCCTCACCAACAATCACTTTTCGCACATCTAAAGGTAAAACTGAAACACAGACAGACAGCTGTTAATGTAAACATATAAACTTTTGTTCAATCATACTTGATAACCATATTTTATGTTAAAAGGTACCCTGTGGAGTTTTTAAACACTAGTAGCACTATAGGTAGGGAGGGGATTGAGAACCAGTTCCAGTTTAGAACTGGCTCTAACTTGTCCAATCCATGGATTCCTGTGACTCCAAGCTGATCAGTTCCTCTTATCGATGCCCAGGCATTAGAGCTGGGTGATATGGACAAAATCAAGTATCACAATATTTTAGACCAAATACCTCGATATTGATATTATAACAATAATTTTGAGATGACTGTCGATGCTTTCACAAAAATATTTACACTATGAAATGTTTGACAAATAATCATCAGTAATGTGGATATAATGAAAAAGTGCGTAAAAAGTAAATGAACAGAAACTTGTCAGTAAAGAACAAAAATCGTCTGCTACAACTTGTGAAAGAAGCCAGTAAGGTAATTGGCATGCAGCTCTCTCTCTCAGAGATCTTTGACAGGCTTGTTTTAAACACAACACGGTCAATCTTGTCCAGCTCTGATCACTTTTGGAGGAATTCATTCCTCTGCCATCTGGACGGAGATTTAAACCTCAAGCATCAACAAACAGGTTCAAATGTTCCTTTGTCCTATTGTGCAATCAATACAGTTAACTTGTACAAACACTAAACAACATTTATACTTTTATTCAGATTGTGATTGTCCTTATCAAGGTTGGTTGTGCTGTATGCTGAGATGATGTTTTTTATGTCACTGTTTATTTATCTATTTATGGTTGTTTTTTGTTATTGTCACTGCAAACCAAATTTCCCCTCGAGGGACAATAAAGCTCTGAACTGAACAGAACAGAAAATTACATGTTACTGTAATCCAGCTTTAAAACCAGGAAAAGAAACTCTGATGACATATCGCGCTGTTACGATATCCAAAATCTAAGACGGAATCTAGTCTCATATCACGATATCGATATAATTTCAATATATTGCCCAGTCCTACCAGGCATGCTGTAGAGTTGGATGTCTCGAGACCGGTCTTGGTCTCGAGACCGGTCTCGAGACCACTTTTACGTGGTCTCGGTCTTGTCACAGTCTCGACCGTCTTTGGTCTTGGTCTTGTCTTGGTCTCGGATCCCTCGGTCTTGTCTTGGTCTCATTGTCTTGGTCTTGCGGTCTCAGGTCGACATAGTGGTCATTTATTATTTACAGTGAGTGAGCTCACAATCACACACATTCATGACATGCTCTGTCTCTGCATTGTTCTGTCTGTAGTTGAAATAATACATTCTTAAATTGAATTTAAACTGGGACTGAACCTCTTACCCCAGTATGCTGCTCTTATTCAATTGATGCAAGTTATGGTGTAACACTAGCTGTTTTTTTTTTTGTTTTTTTTTGGTCTCGGTCTCGGTCTCGGTCTCGTCTCGGTCTCGTCTCGACTTTGTCTTGGTCTTGACTCAGTCTGTCTTGGCCTTGGTCTCGTCTTGGTCTCGGTCTTGATACCCTCTGGTCTTGGTAGTGTCTTGGTCTCGGTTTAGGCGGTCTTGACTACAAGTCTAGCATGCTGATGGAACAGAAAAGAGAGAACTCATAAAACTTAATAATAGTCTGGAGTCAGAGTTTTTACCAATTTAGATTGTTTAGAATGGAAATACTTTTAATCTGTCAGTTGGATTTCATTTGGTTAGTAGATTTATACACCAATTACAAAAGTCCAGGGTTGGGCAGTAAGGAAGTATTAAAGCACAGCAGAGTATCTAGAAATCCTCAAGGTGTCATTTTTAATACCGTCAAAAACACAAATATATTGAGTTTAATATCAAAGAAGAAAACCAGCAAATTTATACATCATATCAATCAATTAGTTGTCAACTATTAAATTAATCTACAACTATTCTTATGATTAATTAAACATACTGAGTCCAAACTCTCTGATTTAAGCTTTAAGTGTGAATATTTCTGTTGTATTTAATCTTTTATGACAGTAAATAGATAATCCAGTTTTTTAAATGGTCTTATTATGTTTTATGTTTGAGTTTCACTATGAATGAGAAGTGTGGAACAAAGTAGACATGTTATCATTATTCATTATTGAGGAAGGACAGTGGGCCGGGTTGGACTCCTCGGCGGCCGCTTCTCGCCCGCGGGCCGCATATTTGAGAGCCCTGGTTTAGCTGTTAGCATTAGCTTAGCATTGAGTCCCGGTCACATGAACAGAGCATCAACATGTTTCCAGCAACATAAAGACAACAAACCTGCTTTTCGCTGCTTAGTTTCAGCTTTTAAAAGCTCGTCCAGCAGCCTGCGGTGTCTGCGGTGGATCTCCTCTTCATACTCGGTTATTGTTTTCTCTAAATGTCCAAATATCTCCTCCACAGCCGCAGTTAGCCGCTGCTGGACGAAAAGCTTCACACTCTGAAGGCTGCACATGTTACACACAGCTCACACTAAACTAATACTGACGCTTTTCTGCTCTTATTAGAAGGTGTGTTCACCAAACTCTGCTCTCACTGCAACACAAACACTAACATGGACTTCCGGGGCACTTTTCAAAATTAAAGCTGAAGACATATCAAAATAAAACATCTCAGTACTCAGTTAAAGTATTAATACAGCAGTGTACAATAATCCATTACAAGTAAAAGTACTGCAGTATTATAGTGATGTAGTATGCAGTATTACAGTAAAAGTACTGCAGTATTATAGTGATGTAGTATGCAGTATTACAGTAAAAGTACTGCAGTATTACAGTAAAAGTACTGCAGTATTATAGTGATGTAGTATGCAGTATTACAGTAAAAGTACTGCAGTATTATAGTGGTGTAGTATGTAGTATTACAGTAAAAGTACTGCAGTATTTTAGTGATGTAGTATGCAGTATTACAGTAAAAGTACTGCAGTATTATAGTGATGTAGTATGCAGTATTACAGTAAAAGTACTGCAGTATTATAGTGATGTAGTATGCAGTATTACAGTAAAAGTACTGCAGTATTATAGTGATGTAGTATGCAGTATTACAGTAAAAGTACTGCAGTATTATAGTGATGTAGTATGCAGTATTACAGTAAAAGTACTGCAGTATTATAGTGATGTAGTATGCAGTATTACAGTAAAAGTACTGCAGTATTATAGTGATGTAGTATGCAGTATTATAGTGATGTAGTATGCAGTATTATAGTGATGTAGTATGCAGTATTATAGTGATGTAGTATGCAGTATTATAGTGATGTAGTATGCAGTATTATAGTGATGTAGTATGCAGTATTATAGTGATGTAGTATGCAGTATTATAGTGATGTAGTATGGTATAAAGTAAATGTGATCTAACACGTGATGATGTT
Organism: Scomber colias; assembly: GCA_021039105.1. Classification (NCBI taxonomy): domain Eukaryota; kingdom Metazoa; phylum Chordata; class Actinopteri; order Scombriformes; family Scombridae; genus Scomber; species Scomber colias. The sequence goes on along the minus strand of JAJDFG010000382.1, from coordinate 36,469 downwards.
GTTATACTGAGAGATATTGATTAGGGTTAAAAAGTGACGACACAGAAGAGACGACAGACAGGTTCATGACATGAGGAGTGATTGTGTCTGGTTTGGTTTCTGTGATGAAGATGCAACAGTTGAACATGTGATGCTGAGCGTAGTTAGTACAGGTGAGGAACGACGGGAGCTCATCCAGATACTGGGAAAGAAAAGCTGGAATGTGTTAGAGTTCATCACAAAAAGGGTTTTAATGAAATATTTAAAGGACATGAGTATAAGAGATAAGCTATAGTTTGTTTGTTTTTGTTTTTTGTATATTTCTGACCGTCTCATGTTTCACCCTCCAGTCCAGTAGGTGGCAGTAAACGCACCTAAAAGTTGGTGCAAACCGCCAATAAAATAAAACCCAATAGAAGAGAAGAGTTGGACAGTTTCCGACCTAACTTTAGTGCACACCTCCATTGTTCAACGGAGACCGCTGGAGATGCTTTTATTTTGAAACGTGGTGTTTTTCCTGCTTGAAGCATGGAGCAGTGAGCGCAGTGAATCCGCTGCCTGGCTGGAAATAAGCGCAGATAAACGGCAGTATTCAGTGTAGTAAGCGGAGGAGAGATGGACCGACACCGTGACACCGACCCAAACCCTGAAACCAAGCTGGGAACTGAAGGTTTGTGCGGATTTTACTGCTGAAAACACAGTAAGGCTGCAGGGAGAGCTAAGCTAATGTTAGTCTGGTACAAGAGTTTATGAACGTGGTGAAGTTAGTCTCAGGTTGGATATCCATTGTGAGTTCACTATTTACCTTTCACTCAGTGCAAAGTCAATGCACAATGGTTCTGCTATGTGGGACCAACCAGACACACATCAGTCACACTCTAGTTTACATGAATAGAAAATAAGGTGCAAAATCCCCCCACAACTTGAGGTGGGTCTGGTTGGTCCCACATAGCAGAACCATTGTGTATTGAGTTGGGGTCTCTAGGTCACATTAAAATTAATATAAAATAAAAGGTGCAGGGAGATCCTATGAAGTTGACCTGTGTCTGATTAGTAGAACCATTGTGCATTAACTTTGAGTGACAGTGAGGTTGAAACCACAATGCATATCCAACCTGAGACTAACTTCACCACAGTGGTTCTGTTTAGTCTCTCTACATGTTGTGTTTTAGTTGTTAAAGTGTTATCTGTGTGATTCACTGCAGGCTCTTTGGTTTAGTCATCATGATATTAAAACAAGCTCACAGTAACATCTCTGGTTGATTGTCAGGCTGCAGAAACAGGAAGTTGGTCTGAAAGTCTTGTGGAACTTTTTATCTGTATCATATTTTAACCCTGCAAACAAATGAGGCTTCAGCAGTCTCATGAAATTGAAGAGCACGTTTTTATTTTCAAACAGAAAAGATGAACATGCACACACAGATAGAGATACATATATCAGAGCACCGGTTACAGATGTTTCCTGGTATCCTGCAAACCCAGAGCATCATCTCACCACTGCTTAGCATATCCCAAAACTGTCTCCATTACCTGCTGTACCCCTTTGATACCCTGTTCCAAAGTGAATCTCTGCACATATATTCTGTTTGAATTAATCTTTACGATACCTTGATTCATTCATCTAGAGCTGCAACCATTAGTCAATGAATCAATTAGTTGTCAACTCTTATATTATTCACCAGCTATCTTTATCATTAATCAGTTGTTTTGAGTCTTTTCTTAACATGAAAATCCAAATTCTCTGATTCCAGCTTCTTAATATTGTGTGAATATTAACTGGTTTCTTTAGTCCTCGTTGACTGTAGACTTTGGGTAGTGGACAAATTGATTCATTAATCATGAAAATAATAGTTGTGACTTGTCTTGTTTTGTCTCCGACTCAGAAACATCATCCAGGCAGGTATCAAGTTTATTGCAAAAAAGTTGACGTGTTTACATTAACAGCTGTTTGTGTTTCAGTTTTACCTTTAGATGTGCAAAGAGTGATCATTGTTAAAGAAGAGTGGCAGGAGTGGAGCTCCAGTCTGGACCAGCAGGACCCAGATCCTCCGCACATTAAACAGGAAAAGGAGGAAGTCTGGACCAGTCAGGAGGGAGATCAGCTTCAAGGACTGGAGGAGGTTGATATCACCAAGTTCATATTGACTCCTGTTCCTGTGAAGAGTGAAGATGATGAAGAGGAACCTCAGTCCTCACATCTTCATCAAACACTAACTGATCAGATGGAAACAGAAGCTGATGGAGAGGACTGTGGAGGATCAGAACCAGACAGGAACTCACATCCAGATACACATTTACTACCCGATACTGATGACAAGACTTCAGACTCTTCTGATCCTGATGACAAGACTTCAGACTCTTCTGAGACTGATGACAAAACTTCAGACTCTTCTGATCCTGATGACAAGACTTCAGACTCTTCTGATCCTGATGACAAGACTTCAGACTCTTCTGATCCTGATGACAAGACTTCAGACTCTTCTGATCCTGATGACAAGACTTCAGATTCTTCTAAGACTGATGACAAGACTTCAGACTCTTCTGAGACTGATGACAAGACTTCAGACTCTTCTGAGACTGATGACAAGACTTCAGACTCTTCTGAATTTGAAACTGGTGACAATGATTGGAAGGAGACCAGGAAACCTCAGTCCTCACAGCTTCATCAAAGACAAACTGAACAGATGGAAACAGAAGCTGAAGGAGAGGACTGTGGAGGATCAGAACCAGATACACATTTACAACCTGATACTGATGACAGTGATGATTGGAATAAGACAAGGAAACCTAAGTCAGCTTTGAAAAAAAAAAGAAATAACAGATTGAATGAAATCAAGAAAGTCTTTGGTTGCTCTCAATGCGGCAAAGTGTTTACCCACATAACAAGTCGGAAGAGACATATGATGATTCATGCAGGACAAAAACCTTTCAGTTGTTCTCAATGTGCTAAAACATTTCTCCAGAAGTCACATCTACAGGAACACATGAGATGTCACACAGGAGAAAAACCTTTTTACTGTTCGTTGTGTCAGGTACATTTTTCACGAAATTCAAACTTAGTGAGACACATGAAGAGACACACGAAGGGACACATAATGAGACACGTGACGGAGAAAATATTAAGTTGTGGTGTCTGTGAGGAAAAATTCACTGTGCAGAGTCAACTCAGCAGTCACAGGTGTGTTTGGAAGTCCTCACAGCTCCAAAGCAAGTCTCAGAAGAACAAAGAGTCAGAGCCTCCAGCCAGCAGCTCAACTGATCCCATGGAGACAGAAGCTGATGGACAGGAAGGATGGCAAGAACCAGCAAGAAACTCACATCCAGGTAGACATTTACAACCAGATACTGATGGACAGGACTATGGAGGATCAGAACCAGCAAGGAACCCACATTCAGGTAGACATTTACAACCAGATACTGATGGACAGGACTGTGGAGGATCAGAACCAGCAAGGAACTCACATTCAGGTAGACATTTACAACCAGATACTGATGGACAGGACTGTGGAGGATCAGAACCAGCAAGGAACTCACATTCAGGTAGACATTTACAACCAGATACTGATGGACAGGACTGTGGAGGATCAGAACCAGCAAGGAACTCACAATCAGGTAGACATTTACAACCAGATACTGATGGAAAGGACTGTGGAGGATCAGAACCAGCAAGGAACTCACATTCAGGTAGATATTTACAACCAGATACTGATGACAAGACCTCAGACTGTTCTGATACTGACGACAAAAGTTCTGACTCTGAGACAGATAACAAGACTTCAAACTCTTCTGAACCTGAAACTGATGACAGTGATGATTGGAAGGAGACCAGTGAACCTCAGTCCTCACAGCTTCATCAAGGACAAACTGAACAGATGGAAACAGAAAGTGATGGAGAGGACTGTGAAGGATCAGAACCAGATACTGATAAGAGTCCAAAGTTTTCCAATGGTTGGAATAAATCAAGGAAACGTAGATCAGCTTTAAACAATCGCTTTACTTGCTTTGAGTGTGGTAAAGAATTTACCCAGAAAAGAAATCTGAGTAGACACATGATTCTTCATACAGGAGACATCCGTTTCAGTTGTACTCTATGTGTTAAAACATTTGTCCAGAAGTCACAACTGCAGGAACACATGAAATGTCACGCAGGAGAAAAACCTTTTACCTGTTCGTTGTGTCATGTACATTTTTCACGAAGTGCACACTTACTGAGACACATGAACGTCCACATGAAGGAGAAAAGATTCAGTTGTGGTATTTGTGAAGAAAAATTCACTTGGCTGAGTGAGCTGACAAAACACAAGTGTACTGGAGGGTCATTTAAAAGCAGCTTCTAATGACAAAGCTTTAACACCTGAGACTGATTATAGTTCTGATTTGGAAGGAGATCAGTGAACCTTTAGAACAGTGATGCTGAAAGTGAATGTGGGAGAACATTTAGCTACATGGATCATCTGATGAGCCACAGTGATGAATCCTGTGGTATGAATGTTTTTCAATGCTCTGACACTCAGTGAATGTATTCTGCATCTTGTCCTGTTGAGCTGTTATATTCTTATATTCTTTAAATAAACAGACAGTGGTTTGAAAATGGGTCTGATGTCTTTGTCTTTTCCTGACACTGAATCAGTTTCAGTTATATTCTTTCACCTGGAGAGAAAGTTCCAGATACTATTACTGCAGACCAGGACAGAGTCTACAGGACAGAGGAGTAAGACTGATCCAAGTATGAGATTTGTCGACAAGAAAAAACAAAGTATTAGTAAATCACATTAAATTACTCAAGTAAAAGTTGTGCTTTTGTATTTCTGATTGATATATTATTACATATGATCAGTGTTGGGGGTAGAGTACTTACATTATATTATACTATTAGCTCCACAATTGAAGTTCTCAGTTGTTTAGTTACATTTTCTAAAATGTAATTATTATTATTTTAACCAACTATTCCTGTAGCTTCCTTTTTACCACAAGAAAATAAAATCCACCACAAGTTCTCATCGTTCCTGTCCAGGAAGACACCTGTACGGCAGCTCAGAAGGGACAGCATTCACTTAGTGTAAATATTCCCATTATTCAGAATGAGTGGGAGGAAATAAGAGCAGAAACATTCCAGTAACATGTAAGTTGTGTGTGTTTAAAAGCCTGGATGGAGTTTATAACTTTAGTCCAATTAAGACTGTAAATGGGACATTGTGTGTGTCATTTTTAAATCTATTGTTACCTGAGACTGAGGATCTCACAGAGCTCCATCTCCCTCCAGCAGCAGTGTCTCATCCTCCAGTTGGCCGGTCAAACTGCAGTAACTGATCTGAGTACTTCTTCCACCATTATAGACTTGTAGTTTATTTGTTTGTTTTTTTAGACCCTGCTGAACGGAAAGACATTTTAATTAGATATGAGTGGGCATGTCCGGGTCTCTCACCAACTTTAATTTTGAAGAGTGAGCCGAAAGTACAGGCTGGTCCTGATCCAAAATCATCCTGATGGAGAGACGGGACAGACAGAGACAGTCAAACATTCTGAGTAAAGAGAGAAACTGTACAGTAACATGTCAACCCTGCTAACTAAAGGAGATCTGGAGAGAACAAAAACACTGTTGGAATTTCTGCATTTCACTGGTCTGTGCCAGGGTTATTATAGTTTGGATTTTTTTATTTAGTTTAGTTTTAGTGAGTTTAACAAGTGATGAAGTAGTTTTAGTTTAGTCTTAGTTTTCTTGTTTCAGGTTTTAGGAGGAAAGCCTTGATTAGTAGAAACTGTAAAGGATGAAATAATGCTGACACTGTGTTTGGTACTAACAGTTATCTCAACCAGTCACCATGGAGACAATGAGCACTACACAGTCACCATGGAGACAATGAACACTATACAGTCACCATGGAGACAATGAGCACTACACAGTCACCATGGAGACAATGAGCACTACACAGTCACCATGGAGACAATGAAAAGAAAACTACAACTGAGCTGATTTTATCTGCTGTTCACTTTAGCTTTAGTTAGTTTTGCTTTATTCATTCTAGTTTTTATTTAGTTTTAATTTTTATTTCATTTAACTTCATTATTTTTCACTGCTAGTTTTAGTTTTAGTGGACTATAATAACCCTGTTCTGTACCAGAGGATATAAAGAGTAAATAAAAGATGAACTCTGCCTGTAGGGGGCAGCACCTCACTGCGGCTGCGCTAAGCTGCCAAACCAAAAGCAGCAGAAGAAGAAGAAGTCCATGTTAGTGTTTGTGTTGCAGTGAGAGCAGAGTTTGGTGAACACACCTTCTAATAAGAGCAGAAAAGCGTCAGTATTAGTTTAGTGTGAGCTGTGTGGAACATGTGCAGCCTTCAGAGTGTGAAGCTTTTCGTCCAGCAGCGGCTAACTGCGGCTGTGGAGGAGATATTTGGACATTTAGAGAAAACAATAACCGAGTATGAAGAGGAGATCCACCGCAGACACCGCAGGCTGCTGGACGAGCTTTTAAAAGCTGAAACTAAGCAGCGAAAAGCAGGTTTGTTGTCTTTATGTTGCTGGAAACATGTTGATGCTCTGTTCATGTGACCGGGACTCAATGCTAAGCTAATGCTAACAGCTAAACCCTCCTACAGACTGTTAGCCGCAGCTAGCTTCATGCTAAAGGCCGAAAGATACGAACCAACAACTAACTAGTGCAGTTATTAAGAGTTTTACATCAAACCAGAAACACTCTGATATTATTATCTGTGTGCAGCCTCTCTAAGCTGAAGACTGGAGGCTCCAACAAGAGCTGCTAACATTATTAATACATTAGTTTATTGAGTAGTGTTTGGTTAATAATCAAATTATAACACATTTAATTTGTGCCACACTTTTCATTTATAGTGAAACTCACATTGTTGTAGTGTTAATAACAACATGTAGAAAACAGTAGTTAATATGAAAGACAACAGGTGTTTAGATAACAAACTTAATAAAACATCACAGTTCAACTAGAAATGACTTGAATGTTAAAGAATTTAGTCCATTAATTCATGAGTTGTTAACCATAAAAATGAATCTCACTGTAAAACTCTCACTATTATGATTAATTAATTATTCTATTCTAAGTTAAGTATTTTTAAAGTAAAACATTCCATAATCTCAAATGTGAATTCAGGTCAGTAAACTGAATATTTGGGTAGTAGACATCGTCTTGGGCTTTGGAAGCACTGATAAATTTCACATTTACAACATTTTATAGATCGAACAACTAATCAATAATCGACAAAGTAATCAGCAGACATTTGCTGGTTTTCTTCTTTGATTTTATCTGAATATATTTGGGTTTTTGACAGTCAGCAAGTCAAAACAACACATTTCAATATGTTGAAAATTGGTCTTTAATTTTTAAAAAGCAAACAATCAGCTGACAGATTGTTTTGTCATAAAAGTGCAGACCTACAACTGTTGTACCAAAAACATAACATGATTACAAAGCTTAACAGCTGTCTGTCTGTGTTCCAGTTTTACCTTTAGATGTACGAAAAGTGAACATTGGTGAAGAAGAGCAGAAGGAGAGGAGCTCCAGTCTGGACCAGGAGGAACCAGATCCTCCACACATTAAAGAGGAACAGGAGGAAGTCTGGACCAGTCAGGAGGGAGAGCAGCTTCAAGGACTGGAGGAGGTTGATATCAACAAGTTCATATTGACTCCTGTTCCTGTGAAGAGTGACGATGATGAAGAGAAACCTCAGTCCTCACAGCTTCATCAAACACTAACTGAACAGATGGAAATAGAAGCTGAAGGAGAGGACTGTGGAGGATCAGAACCAGACAGGAACTCACATCCAGATACACATTTACTACCTGATACTGATGACAAGACTCCAGACTCTTTAAAGACTGACACTGATGACAGAGATGAATGGAAGGAGAGCAGTGAAGCTCAGTCAGATTTAAAGTCTCCTGTGAGTTTTAAAACTAGAAAGAAATTATTTAGCTGCTCCGAGTGTGGTAAGAAATTTAGCCAAAAAGGACACCTGGTCATACACCTGAGAATGCACACAGGGGAGAAACCTTTCAGCTGCTCAGTTTGTGGTAGAAGACTAGTATGTAAAGGATCTCTTAGGAGACATATGTTAATTCACACTGGAGAGAAACCCTTCAGCTGTTCACTTTGTGGTAAATCTTTTACTCAGTCAGGTCTGGAGTACCACATGAAAACTCACACCGGAGAGAAACCCTTTAGTTGCTCAATTTGTGGTAAAAAGTTTCCAATCATGGGGTCTCTCAGAAAACATAAGAGAACTCATACAGGAGAAAAATCATTTAGTTGCTCAGTTTGTGCTAAAAGATTCAATCGGAAGGTGACTTTGCAGCATCATATGAGAATCCACACAGGAGAGGAAACATTTAGCTGCTCTGAATGTGGTAAACAATTCGCTTTCAAACGATATCTGCAGAGACACTTGAGAATCCACACAGGAGAGAAACCATTTAGCTGCTCCTTTTGTTGTTTTAGGTTTAATAAAAAGGCAAATCTGCAGAGACACATGAGAATCCATTCAAGAGAAACTGTTTAACTGCTTAGTTTGTGCTAAAAAGATGTATAAATAAAGGTGCATTGGTCACAAATTGGAAAAACAATCTACAAAGATTCAAAAAAGTTCTACAAAGTTCAAAAGCACAGGTGTGTTGATGAGTCCTCAGCAGCTCAACTGAACAGACTGTGGAGGATCAGAACCAGACAGAATCTCACATTCAGATAAACATTTACAACCAGTTAGTGCCTATCATGTTTCAGACTTTACTGAACCTTTAAACAATGATCATGATTGTTAGGAGACCAGTGAACTGCAGTCAGGTTTAGACACCATATGTTTCCCTTTTAAGTGATATGTGATGTAATACTGGCTTAAAAATGTGCTCTTATTCTCTTGTGTTGCTCACGTTCATTATCCTGACGTACCAGATGGTTCCACACAACCATCTGAGAAGTCGTCCTGGGTGACTGTTTGAAAATGGGTAGCCATGTTCAAAAATACATGACCAGTGACTGTCTAAGTTAAGGAATGTGTTTCAGAATTATAAATAATGAAAAAAAGAAATGACAACTCCATATACTGAGGATTTTTCAAAAATATTCAGCATCAAGGTTTTCATGTCAGGAGTGATGGTTACAGTGATAAATACTGTGTAATATAAATGCAGATTTTTTTTAAAAAATCTGTAAACTATTTATACTGTTGCCTTTTTATGATTTTTCATGTTTTTTCTATGAGCTGTGATTTTGAAATAAAACTGAATAAATTTGAACAGGACTTTTCCTTTCTGCTGTAGCCATTGTTGTGAGTTTTGTGTTAATGAGTCTGAAGGGGTTAAATTCAGTACAGTTGTGCTCAACTCAGTTGAATGGTATAATGTCCCCTGTGGTCTCTTAAGGAAGAGAGACCTGCTGAGTCAGTCAACCTCAAAGGCATCCATCAAATTCAGAAAATATTCACTTTTAAGTTCTCCCGAGAGCATCGCCTCCTTGCACCTTCGTGTCGCTGGGGGGGAAGACTCTGGTGTCTGTACCGAACAGCAGCTCAGAGTACCCGGCCTTCTTGGACTCTCAGGGTAGGGTCCTGAAGGGGGTACGTGTGTCTCACTTGGAAACTCAGGTGAAGAGAGGAGCAGAGCTGTCAACTGATCAACACCTGGCAGTGAGTTAGATCAGGTGGGGGGGGGGGTTGCTGGACAAACATGGGAAACCAAAACGAGTAGTGAGGGTGAACTGGGAACATCTGGCAGAGGCCCCCATCTGTGAGGTCCGGGGTCTCTGCTGCGAGGCCATTGGGTCCCTATACAACCGCTGTGAGAGCTGTGTTCACATTCTCTGCAGTAAGTCAGACCTGGTCTCAGTGGGTGTTGGGCTCCATCAGAGCTGTCCCTGGTCTCTGATCCTGTTTGGGATCTTCATGGACAGAGTCTCAAGGTGCAGCTGGGGGGAGGAGAGAATCCAGTTTGGGGACCTCAGGATTGTTTCTCTGCTTTTTGTGGTTGATGTTGTTCTGTTGGACTCTACAGGTGAAGACCTCCAACAGACTCTGGGACAGTTTGCAGCCGAGTGTGAAGCGGTCGGGATGAGAGTCAGCACCTCCAGATTTGAGGCCATGGTGCTCTGCTGGAAACAGGTTTACTGCCCCCTCAGTGTTGGGAGGGGGGGTCCCTCATCAGCAATAATTTACAAATCAAGCACTGGGGCGTTTTAAATTTCACAAATTTAAAACATTTAAATGTTGAAGTTCTATCCAATCTGCTGATGCCTGACTATCATGCTGGAGACTGGGGTTTGTTTTCCACTTGGATGCAGTATAACCCTAACCCTGTGGGAACATGGGGCCTAATTTTGAAAAAAAGTAAAAGTCTAAGTAATGTGGGAACACAGAAGTGACCCCAGTCCGGGATAAGCTGCAGACAATGGATAAATGGTAGGATGGTGATCAGAGTGAGAATAAGATATAAAGAGAACAAACCTGCTCTGTGTATCTGAAGTTGAGGCTTAAAACCAGCGTCCAGTAGTTTGCGTTGTCGCTTGTTCTCCTCTTTAGATCGAGAAAGTTCCTCCTCGTACTCTGCTATCGTTCTTTCAAACAGCACAAATATCTCTTCAGCAGCCGCAGTTAGTCTCTGATTCACCGACGCTCTCAGCATTTGGACTTTAGACATTTTGAACACAAAGCTAACTTCAGTCTCCTCGTAGCGGGAGATAAATCAGAGGTGAAACATTGTGAAGAGCACAGACAGGTTTATCCAGACATACAGAGCAGGACTCTGAACACAACCTACACACCAGTTCAGTAAAGAAAATCTCTTCCTGTTTTTAAGTCTTCTTTGTGTTCATTAGCAGATCACAAACCAGCTTCAAAGCTTCATACTACCAACTGCTGGGTGGATTTGAGGCATTACACCATCTGACTACTGGTCTATAGAAATACAAAGAAAACTATAAAGAAAATACTGTGAATTGACAACATCAACAACAATATAAGAAACTCATGATTCTACAAGTGTGTTTTCACTAACCAAGACCACAACTACACAATTATGGACTTGAATATAGTTTATAGTTTAATTGAGAATAATGAACAAGATGCGATATTGAAAAATAGATGGGTTGAGGAAAACAGAACTGAATGTGCAGCTGCTGCTCTGTTACCACTCAGGTTCCTGCTCCACCTCTTTTCTTCTTTCTTGGACAGAGTAGAGAGAATGGTTCATGAAGGTGGGAGGGACTTGCAATGTGTCCACACAGCCATTTAGTGCAAAAATGCCTTTAAAGTGTAACTGCACCCCAAGGGCAGAGCCTAAGCCCACCCATGTCATAACTTAGAGAAAAATAGTCTCTGTGAGGTAGGAGGACAGAAGTTGCTCAACAACATGACAGTAAGACAAACAGTGCAATTACATTTAAATGAGCCAGAAGGCAAAACACTAGACATTCTCTCTTCTGTGTGTGTTCAGAGGAATCGTCTCTGACCTTTACAGACACTTGAAGGTTACATCTTTTGAATCCAACAGCTGAAATTAAAGCCAAGTAAACAAATGAACCATCAGCTGATCTGCTTTATTCATGTTCTTTGGGATGATGTTAATGATGTTTGTTCAAACTCCTGAATAATTTCAAATGTGTTCAAACTGTTTAAACAAGCTCCACCCTGTGATCATATGTCCTTGTTCCCTCCCTTTAGATCTACAGTTTGAAGATGGGTGTAACCAGCATGTGACGTAGCACTGAGCTGTCAGACTGCATTCACTACAGGATCATGTGTTCAGATCAAAACTCAAACTTGTTTCACCTGTCAGGAGGTGAAGTTTAGACAGTCATTACCTCTGAGAGCTGAAATGGCACAGGAAGGAGTTCAGCTGGACCGAGAAACTTTCTCCTGTTCCATCTGTCTGGATCTACTGAAGGATCCGGTGACTACTTCCTGTGGACACAGCTACTGTATGAGCTGTATTAAAACACACTGGGATGGAGAGGATCAGAGGAAGATCTACAGCTGCCCTCAGTGCAGACAGACATTCACACCCAGGCCTGTCCTGAAGAAAAACACCATGTTAGCAGCTTTAGTGGAGCAGCTGAAGAAGACTGGACTCCAAGCTGCTCCTGCTGATCACTGCTATGCTGGACCTGAAGATGTGGCCTGTGATGTCTGCACTGGGAGGAAGCTGAAAGCCTTCAAGTCCTGTCTGCAGTGTCTGATCTCTTACTGTGAGAATCACCTCCAGCCTCACTTTGAATCAACCATGTTAAAGAAACACAAGCTGGTGGAGCCCTCGGAGAAGCTCCAGGAGAACATCTGCTCTCGTCATGATGAGGTGATGAAGATATTCTGCCGTACAGATCAGCAGATTATCTGTTATCTCTGCTCTATGGAGGATCATAAAGGCCACGACACAGTCCCTGCTGCAGCAGAAAGGACTGAGAGGCAGAGAGAGCTCGAGGTGAGTCGACTAAACATCCAGCAGAGAATCCAGGACAGAGAGAAAGATGTGAAGCTGCTTCAACAGGAGGTGGAGGCCGTCAGTCGCTCTGCTGATAAAGCAGTGGAGGACAGTGAGAAGATCTTCACTCAGCTGATCCGTCTCCTCCAGAAAAGAAGCTCTGATGTGAAGCAGCAGATCAGATCCCAGCAGGAAACTGAAGTGAGTGGAGTCAAAGAGCTTCAGGAGAAGTTGCAGCAGGAGATCACTGAGCTGAAGAGGAAAGACGCTGAACTGAAGCAGCTCTCACACACAGAGGATCACAACCAGTTTCTACACAACTACCGCTCAGTGTCACAACTCAGTGAACCTACAGACTCATCCAGCATCAATATCCGTCCTCTCAGATACTTTGAGGATGTGACAGCAGCTGTGTCAAAGCTCAGAGATCAACTACAGGACATCCTGAGGGACAAATGGACAAACATCTCACTGGCAGAGACTGAAGTGGACGTTTTAGTGCCAGAACCAGAACCAGAACCCAAGACCAGAGCTGAGTTCTTAATATATTCACGTGAAATCTCTCTGGATCCAAACACTGCACACACATTTTTGTCATTATCTGAAAGGAACAGAAAAGCAGAACGAATGAGTCAAGAACTGTTTTATTCTAGTCACCCAGAAAGATTCACGAGTTGGTGTCAGGTCCTGAGTAGAGAGAGTCTGACTGGACGTTGTTACTGGGAGGTGGAGTGGAGAGGAGAAGGAGCTGAGGTAGCAGTCGCATACAAGAGTATCAGCAGAGCAGGACGTGAATCTGGATTTGGATTCAATAACAAATCTTGGTCTTTAGTTTGTCACACTGACAGTTATACATTTTTGTTCAATGATATTAGAACTCCTGTCTCAGGTCCTGGTTCGTCCAGAGTCGGAGTGTACTTGGATCACAGAGCAGGTATTCTGTCCTTCTACAGCGTCACTGGAACCATGAATCTCCTCCACAGAGTCCAGACCACATTCACTCAGCCTCTCTATGCTGGACTCTGGGTTGGTAATGAATCCACAGCTGAGTTGTGTAAAGTGAAATAGACAGAAGTCATTTCAGACTTTATGTGTCAGATGTTGTAATTCTTCATGTTTTTGTCTCCATGTTTCTAAACTCAACACATAAATTGTCAAACTGGGATTGTCAACACATTTTTCACTTTTCATTTGTTATATTTATATTTTCTTTAAATGTGACTTTTTCCTGTGTGTTTTTATCCATGGAGGCTCTCACTGCTCATCACCATGTTTTTAACCTTCACTGACATTTCTTCAGATGAAAATGTGAACTTCTCTTTGTTCTAAATGTTAGTTTCATGTTTGTATTGATGTATTTGTGTCTGTTGTTTCTGAAACAGAGAAAACAGCAGAACTTCCTTCATCACAGATATTTTGTTCTCATCACTTTGTAAATTCATAAAGAAATGTTCAATCAAACTGTAATGATCATGATAATCAGAGACACTGCATGTTAATAAACATTACTGTAATTAGCCCATCTGTTGTCCTTGGCCAGGTGTGAGTTGGGAGCCTAAAATTGGAGTACAGTACTGAAGTACAGTAGTTGAGTAAGCTACAGGCCCTTAATGGAAGCAGGCTTATTGGTGATCTATCCATCTGTTTCTCTGCTGCTTGTGCGGTGGCAGTTAGGCCGAGCAATGCAAGAAACACACAGACTTGTACTTGATTCACCATTTGTTTCATATCTAGGATTTCCTCTTGGGTACAAACTAAATGTAGGAGTGGTGCGTCCTGTTGTACCAGTCACATACAACCAATCTGCTGTTCCCCAAAACAAAAAAATGTGATGTTTACTCCTTGTTTGTGTCCCATTCATTACATTGAAGACAATTTGAGCTGTAATACGTTACAGTTCAGAATCCATAACCATGGTGACATTAACCTGTCTGAAAGTAGTATTTCTGACAGTTAAGGCATGATATTATCAGTCATTTAAATTGGCATTTTTTTTAAAAACAATAAATAAATAAATAATGAAAAAATATTAAATTATCTGAAGGAGAAGCTTTTCATACAGTATAAAGCAGCTGTGGACAACAGATACTATTTTTATGCCAAATTAAACACATCTATTGGCTGGGGACTGTTTGACTAACTAAACTTTATATTTTAAGCATTATTCTGTCATTTCTGTGGATTTGCTGAAATAAATTAGTTTTTGCACTGAAGTCCCAGCAGTCTCAACCGTGCCACCTGGTGGTTGTTGATGAGCACTGCAGCTAGTGCAGGAAACTGTCCCCTCTATTGCCATAGCAACCACATCCTCAAAGGACAGAGATGATGTTACAGTCAGCTCCTCTGCCATAAAACCTTCCTAGCTCTGCTGACGGTGGCTTCTTCCACTGTCAGCTTCCACAGCCGAGTGTACCAAATAATTTGCTAAAACGCTAACCACACAGTTAATTCCAGTCCCACCACTTCCTTCTATAGATCTGAGCAATCTGACTAAGGACTGAACAGACAAGGAAACTCCTCAAAGCCATCAATGTCCCCAGTCTGTACTTGAGGGGAATTAAGGATGAGAGCAATTTCACTTTGAATCAGTTGATGTCTGAAGTATATGGGTCAGGGAAACAGTGATAAACCTTTGTTAATGAATAAATCCAAATTAATATTATTTTTTGTGTGCATTATCAAACTTCACTGTATCAATAAATTAACACGAAAAACTAAAAAAAGGCAGCTGTCATCAAATTTAAATATGTCACATTATTTTTTTTATTGACAAAACAGTGTAATTTCCAACGGTTCATTTGGTGAAGTCTGCAGGAGGAGGATTTGTGGACTTGATGAATCGACCTTGGCACTCGCAGACATTTTGATCCAGCTGTAAAAGTATTTCCAACATATTACTATACAGTTCTTATAGTACTCAGCATTTGTAACATCAGTTGTCTTCTTCTTATCTTATCATGATGATCCGAAAATGTCCATGTTGTTCCCACCTGTGGCTGGTATCGTTTAAAACATGATGATACCAGCACCAATCCAAGTCCCATTAAAGTGATCCTGATACCAGCTGAGTCCTTCATCAGATTCCCATTAACACATGGAGGTCTCTGTCTGTTATCTGGTCTAACAGTGTGTAGTGTAGACTCACTTTACAGCGTTTAGGAGGCATCTTGGCTGCTGAACGTAGCTGCTGTGGCAGTGGACCAATCACATGTCGCTTTAAATCCAAGAACGCTTGTGTTGATTGGTTGTGAGCAAGTCCAGAGAAATAGTTCTGGGTGCAAAAAGGATCATTTGCAGGCATCGTTTGACGGGAGGTGTTTAACTGGTCACTGAGCAACACCGTAAAAGGTATGGAGTACTCCCACCTAAGCTAACTGGTGACTGAGATGGGAATGAAGAAGTCTCCTTCACAGCAGGGTCTCTCAGACTTGTTGAGGGTTCAGTTACTGCTGCTGCTCTCACCGACACACTTGTGGCTTTTGACCTGCGACTGCCAGGTGAACCGTTTGTCACAAACACTGCAGCTGAACTGTTTCTGTCCGGTGTGCACAGAGAAGTGGTACGTCAGATTAGCCTTCTGTGAAAAGCTTTTATCACAAACTGGGCAGCTGTACGGTTTCTCTCCTGTGTGGACCGTCATGTGTTTTTTTAGACCTCCTTTTTGTGTAAAACTTTTCTCACAGTACAAGCAGCTGAAGGGTTTCTCACCGGTGTGGATCCTCATGTGATTTACCAACGCACTGCGCACGGCAAAGCTTGTGTCACAGAATGAGCAGCTGAAGGGTTTTTCTCCTGAGTGACATCTCATGTGACGAATCAAGTTGGGCCTCTGAGAAAATCTTTTACCACAAACTGAGCAGCTGTACGGTTTCTCTCCTGTGTGGTAGCGCATGTGTCTCCGCAGACTGTCCTTACGACCAAACTTTCTACCACACTCACAGCAGATAAATGACTTTTTAACTGCATTACACATTACACTACTCACAGGAACTTCAGTCGCTGTCAGAGAGTTTAAACCTGATTGAGGTTCACTAGTGTCCTTACAGTCATCTTCACTGTGTTCAGTCTCTGGCTCTGAAGCGTCTGAAGCCTTCTCATTACTAACTGGTTGTAAATAACTCTCTGGATATATGTTGCTGGCTAGTTCTGATCCTCCCACAAAGTCTCTGTACTCCTCAGTTTGGCTTTGATGAAGCTGTGAGGATTCTTCATCATCTTCACTCTTCTTCACAGATACAGGAGAGGATGGGATATCAACACCAACCAGCCTTTGAAGCTGCTTTCCTTCCTGACTGGTCCAGACTTCCTCCTGCTCCTCTTTAATATGTGGGAGCTGTGAGTCCTGCTGGTCCAGACTGGAGCTCCACTGCTGCTGCTGAGAGGGAATCTCTTCTTTATTCTGCTGGACATCTGAAATACAGATAAACACATGATGGAAAACCATCAGTTATGATTTAAAGGAACAGGTTCACAGTGTTTCCAGTGTGTGTTAATCATTCCTCCTGTTCATACTGACTATTAACACATCTGCTTCTAATGAGCTTCCAGTGTTCAGTGATGGATGTATTGAGTCATTTAAAGTCTCTGATCAGCTTCTATTGAGCTTCATCAGTGTGAGTTATTATAGTAACCATAGTAACCATAGTAACTATAGCAGTGTGAGTTATTATAGTAACCATAGTAACTATAGCAGTGTGAGTTATTCATATCAGTGATATCTGACACTGTTTAGCATCAGATTCCCTCTTAGTGTTCCCCTTCCTTCCTTCCTTCCTTCCTCCCTCCCTCCTTCTTCCTTTTCCTCCCTTCCTTCCTCCCTTCTTTCCTCTGTCCTTTCTTCCTTCTTTCCTCCCTCCCTCATTCCCTTTCCTCCCCCCCTTCCTTCCTTCCTTCCTTCCTTGACTTGAGGATTTAAAGTCTGTGATCAGCTTCTGTTGAGCTTCATCAGTGTGAGTTATTATAACCATAGTAACTATAGCAGTGTGAGTTATTATAACCATAGTAACTATAGCAGTGTGAGTTAGTCATATCAGTGATATCTGACACATTTAGTCTGTTTAGCATCAGATTCCCTCTTAGTGTTTCCTTCCTTCCTTCCTTCCTTCCTTCCTCCCTCCTCTCAGTGTTTCCTGTGTCTCTGTGGTGGAAGTATAGTAACATAAAGTATAGTAACTATAAACAGTGTAACGCTGAAACATAGAAGATGAAGATTTGACTCATTCAGACTCTGAAGCTTCATATTAGCTTCACATCAACTTTATAATCCATGTTTCCTCCCTTCCTTCCTTCCTTCCTTCCTTCCTTTTCCTTCATTCATATTAGCTTCACATCTACTTTATAATTCATGTACTTTTCTGTGTATAAACTAATAATCTGTGTTGTGTTTAGTAGGAAAACATTATTATTAAATATAATTATAGTTTATTAGATCACATGGTTCATCTTCTGTTGTCACACTAGCCTTCAGTCTGAGTGTTTCCTGCTCTACTCTGCTTCCTGTCTCCTTGAGTCATGTTAAATATGGATGATGTGTATTCAGGTCTAACATGTGAAACCTTGTGCTGCTGTGTTCTTCATGGAAATGTGACGCGTGTGCTGCTGCAGGTCGACCTCGTGTCTGACATGTTACAGCCGTCATACCTTACCTTACCTTTATTAACATCCACTGAGCCTCTCCTACCTTACCTTACCTTTATTAACATCCACTGAGCCTCTCCTACCTTACCTTACCTTTATTAACATCCACTGAGCCCCTCATACCTTACCTTACCTTTATTAACATCCACTGAGCCCCTCATACCTTACCTTACCTTTATTAACATCCACTGAGCCCCTCATACCTTACCTTACCTTTATTAACATCCACTGAGCCCCTCATACCTTACCTTACCTTTATTAACATCCACTGAGCCTCTCCTACCTTACCTTTATTAACATCCAATGAGCCACTCCTACCTTACCTTTATTAACATCCACTGAGCCTCTCCTACCTTACCTTACCTTTATTAACATCCACTGAGCCTCTCCTACCTTACCTTTATTAACATCCACTGAGCCCCTCCTACCTTACCCTACCTTACCTTTATTAACATCCACTGAGCCTCTCATACCTTACCTTTATTAACATCCACTGAGCCTCTCATACCTTACCTTTATTAACATCCACTGATCCTCTCATACCTTACCTTACCTTTATTAACATCCACTGACACCACCATGTGATTCCTGTAAGAACAAGAATCTACACACACGAGTTCACTGACCCACTAAAATAAAACCTCGACTATCTCCGTGGCAACAACGATGGAATAA
Organism: Scomber colias; assembly: GCA_021039105.1. NCBI lineage: Eukaryota > Metazoa > Chordata > Actinopteri > Scombriformes > Scombridae > Scomber > Scomber colias. The sequence continues at coordinate 17,738 of JAJDFG010000382.1, read as the reverse complement.
AGTAAGAAATGATCTTATTCAATTATGACAAATGTCTAAATGCTTCAGTTTTAAACACTTTACATCAGGGGTGTCAAACATGCGGCCCGCGGGCCAAATACAGCCCGCCAAGGGGTCCATTTCGGCCCACTTTCCTTCCTGTCGTTTTTTCTTTCCTACCTTCCTTCCTTCATTCATTCTTTCCTTCCTGTCTTCTTTTCCTTCCTGTCTTCTTTTCCTTCCTTCCACCTTTCCTTCCATCTTTCCTTCCTGTCTTCTTTTCCTTCCTTCCACCCATCCTTCTTTCTTTCTTTCTTTCTTCCATCTTTCCTTCCTGTCTTCTTTTTCTTTCTTTCTTTCTTTCCTTCCTTCCTTCCTTCCATTTGTCCTTGCTCCCTTCCTTCCTTCCTTCTTGTCTTCCCTTCCTTCCATCTGTCCTTGCTCCCTTCCTTCCTTCCTTCCATATGTCTTCCCTCCCTTCCTTCCTTCCGTCTGTCTTCCCTTCCTTCCTTCCTTCTTGTCTTCTCTTGTCTTCCTTCCATCTGTATTCTCTTTCTTCTCCTTCTTCTTTTCCTCCCTTCCTTCCTTCCTCCCTCCCTTCCTTTCAATGATCTGGCCCACATGAGATCAGATTGGTCTGTATCTGGCCCTTGAATGAACATGACTTTGACTCTCCTGTTCGAGAGGAAACTGAACACTTCAACACTATGAACTAACACACGTGGAGTCATGTAGTAATATAAACTACAGGAAGTAACTTGTTCTGATACATATTTTAATTATTATACTTTCTGACAGAATATATAACTATGACCAACTTCATTATTTCCTGGGCATCTACATCCTTTCCTTACATCTTCCTTCCTTCCTTCCTCCCTCCCTCCTTTCCTTACATCTTCCTTCCTTTCCTCCCTCCCTTCCTTCCTTCCTCCCTTCTGTCCTTCCTTCCTTCCTCCCTCCCTCCTTTCCTTCCTTCCTCCCTTCTGTCCGTTGTTCATTCCTTTCTCCCTCCCTCCTTTGCTTACATCTTTCTTCCTCCCTCCTCCCTTCTGTCCATCCTTCCTTCCTTTCTCCCTCCCTCCTTTCCTTACATCTTCCTTCCTTCCTCCCTTGACTGGAGGACAACAGGAGGGTTAAACCTCCTAATCAGTTGTGTGTGAACCAATAAACATGAAGTCCTGTTTAATCAATAAACTAATGTATTAATAATGTTAGCAGCTCTTGTTGAAGCCTCCAGTCTTCAGCTTAGAGAGGCTGCACACAGATAATAATATCAGAGTGTTTCTGGTTTGATGTAAAACTCTTAATAACTGCACTAGTTACTTGTTGGTTCGTATCTTTCGGCCTTTAGCATGAAGCTAGCTGCGGCTAACAGTCTGTAGGAGGGTTTAGCTGTTAGCATTAGCTTAGCATTGAGTCCCGGTCACATGAACAGAGCATCAACATGTTTCCAGCAACATAAAGACAACAAACCTGCTTTTCGCTGCTTAGTTTCAGCTTTTAAAAGCTCGTCCAGCAGCCTGCGGTGTCTGCGGTGGATCTCCTCTTCATACTCGGTTATTGTTTTCTCTAAATGTCCAAATATCTCCTCCACAGCCGCAGTTAGCCGCTGCTGGACGAAAAGCTTCACACTCTGAAGGCTGCACATGTTACACACAGCTCACACTAAACTAATACTGACGCTTTTCTGCTCTTATTAGAAGGTGTGTTCACCAAACTCTGCTCTCACTGCAACACAAACACTAACATGGACTTCTTCTTCTGCTGCTTTTGGTTTGGCAGCTTAGCGCAGCCGCAGTGAGGTGCTGCCCCCTACAGGCAGAGTTCATCATTTATTTACTCTTTTTATCCTCTGGTACAGAACAGGGTTATTATAGTCCACTAAAACTAAAACTAGCAGTGAAAAATAATTTAGTTAAATGAAATAAAAAGTAAAACTAAATAAAAACTAGAATGAATAAAGCAAAACTAACTAAAACTAAAGTGAACAGCAGATAAAATCAGCTCAGTTGTAGTTTTCTTTTCATTGTCTCCATGGTGACTGTGTAGTGGTCATTGTCTCCATGGTGACTGTATAGTGTTCATTGTCTCCATGGTGACTGTATAGTGTTCATCGTCTCCATGGTGACTGTATAGTGTTCGTCATCTCCATGGTGACTGTATAGTGTTCATTGTCTCCATGGTGACTGTATAGTGTTCATCGTCTCCATGGTGACTGTATAGTGTTCGTCATCTCCATGGTGACTGTATAGTGTTCGTCATCTCCATGGTGACTGTATAGTGTTCATCGTCTCCATGGTGACTGTATAGTGTTCATCGTCTCCATGGTGACTGTATAGTGTTCGTCATCTCCATGGTGACTGTATAGTGTTCGTCATCTCCATGGTGACTGTATAGTGTTCAGTGTCTCCATGGTGACTGTGTAGTGTTCAGTGTGACTGGTTGAGATAACTGTTAGTACCAAACAGTGTTTACAGCATTATTTCATCCTTTACAGTTTCTACTAATCAAGACTTTCCTCCTAAAACCTGAAACAAGAAAACTAAGACTAAACTAAAACTACTTCATCACTTGTTAAACTCACTAAAACTAAACTGAAATAAAAAAGCAAACTGAAAAACTAAATAAAAAAGCCAAACTATAATAACCCTGGTACAGACCAGTGAAATGCAGAAACTCCAACAGTGTTTTTGTTCTCTCCAGATCTCCTTTAGTTAGCAGGGTTGACATATTAAATAATGATTCTCCAAAGTTCAACAGATCTTTTTACAGGTTTCTTTCTTTACTCAGAATAGATGTTTTAACATCGTCGACTGTCTCCGGACACTTTTCAAAATTAAAGTTGATGACAGGCAGATGTGGACCAGAGGAAACAGTAAAGCATGAAGCATGAAGATTATGTTTATATATGATTCAAAACCTCAGAAAGGAAAAGGGCACATTCTGATATAACAGAATAAGTAAATTAGTTGAGAAGATGTTTTTCATGATTAGTTTTTTGTATTTCCTGTTAGATACCAGCTGGTGGCGATAATGCACCAAAGCGTTGTTTGCACTGAGCGCTCCTCTCTCACACTGGTGGATTCCCTCCTGATGTTCTTCTCCAAAGCGGACTGCGACCGACTCGGGTCCAGGTTCTCTGGTGTTGTGCTGGAACGACTCTTCTCAGCCAATGAGATGCTGGTGTTTAGTGGACTGAAGGTTGTATCCTGCTGCTGAGCTTCACTTAACTGACTTGGCGTTTCTTGGAGGAGATGATGGTCAATGTAAAGTCCTGACCTCAATGAAGCTAAAACTGTTTCACTGTGTTCGTACAAACATCGCCACACAAATGGTTCTGATAAAAGTCTGGCCTTGGTTGAACCTACATGCCGTCTTATTTAAATATAACAAGCAAATGTCAGCACGTAGTCATGGAAACCTGTCATAGTCTAGTCATAGCAGTATTATCAATCATTTTAGTGTTAGCATGAAATCACAGGTTCTGATGGTGTTTCCTACAGATGTGGAGAAGAGGTTCCTCCGGAGCAGGACCAGGAGGACCCAGATCCTCCACACATTAAAGAGGAACAGGAGGAAGTCTGGACCAGTCAGGAGGGAGAGCAGCTTCAAGGACTGGAGGAGGCTGATATCACCAAGTACACATTCACTCCTGTTCCTGTGAAGAGTGAAGATGATGAAGAGGAACCTCAGTCCTCACAGCTTCATCAAAGACAAACTGAGGAGATGGAAACAGAAGCTGATGGAGAGGACTGTGGAGGATCAGAACCAGACAGGAACTCACACCCAGATACACATTTACTACCTGATACTGATGACAAGACTCCAGACTCTTCTAAACCTGAGAGTGACATCAGGGAAGACGATGGGACCAGTGACACTCAGCCAGTTAGAAAGTTGATGAAACTGGTCTGTGTCAGGAGTTTACTGAACAGAACAAAGACTGGACCCACAGTGCAGATCAGAAACCAAAGACAGTTTATTTAGACCCAAAAAGAAACAAAATGCAGCTGGAGACGACAGGGCTGGACGAGGCGAGGCGAGGCGAGGCGAGGCTGAGGGCAGGCTGGGTAGAGAAAAGAAACACAAAACAAGTCCAAAGCAAAGTATAATCCAAAAATCCAAAAACACAGGAGCAAAGAGCCGAGAGCCGAGAGCCGAGAGCCGAGAGCCGAGAGCGTTACCACAGTGGATGAAACAACCAACTGGTGATGAGTGGAGGAAGAGACCGGCTTATAAATGCTGTAGAGCAGGAAACTAGGTTGCTGAAACTCAGGTGTGCAGAGGAGGGTGGATGCAGAAGCTACCAGAAGGCCCCGCCCAGCCCTGAGGGAAAGAAAACATGGACACAGAAACAGGCGACCTGGATCCTGACAGTCAGAGACCAGTCAGCTGCTCTGAGTGTTAACCCTTAAACAGGCAGGAGTGAAATATTATATGATGTCACTAGTTATCTCTCATTTGCACTGAAGTAAAGCATTTCCACAAATATATGTATTTTAATATACTTGGGATTTCATGAGTTGTGTGTCCAACAGGATGCGTTGCCCCTATTAATGTATTAAAATGGTCATAATGGTAAATAATGAAGAATGAAGTGGTACATTATTGCCTTCCCTGGTCTTTAATACTAGTTTCTAAACTGATTTTTACATATTTATATCAAAGTATAGACCTACAACAAGCTTCAATTCTACCAATCCAGTTTTATCAATTCAAGGCACGTACTACTGAACTATCACCTTTAACCAATCCTGCTCCTCACAGGCTGTTAACCCTTTATTGGGCAAATAACTATATTTGGTAACTTCTGTAAATATCCCAAAATATCCTTCCTTCCTTCCTTCCTTCCTTCCTTCCCTTCCTCCCTGCCTTCTTTCTTCCCTTCCTCTTTTCCTTTCTCCCTCTCTCGTTCCTTATTTCCTCCGTCCTTCCTTCCTTCCTTTCCTTCCTTCCTTCCATCTGTCCTTCCTCCCTCCCTCCCTCCTTCTCTCCTCCCTTTCTTCTTTCCTTCCTCCATCCCCCTTTCTCCTTCCTTCCTTCCTTCCTTCTTTCCTTCCTCCGTCCTTCCTTTCCTTACTTCCTTCTGTCCTTCCTCCCTCTCTCCTTCTCTCCTCCCTTCCTTCTTTCCTTCCTCCATCTCCCTTTCTTCTTCCTTCCTTCCTTCCTTCTTTCTTTCCTTCCTCCCTCCCTCCGTCTCTCTTTCTTTCCTCCCTCCTTCCTTCCTTCCTTCCTTCCTTCCTTCCATCCTTCCATCCT
>JAJDFG010000382.1:5000-7500 GCA_021039105.1 Scomber colias | reverse complement strand
AGACTGATAATAATAATATGATCATTATAGCATTAATAACACAACCATAGGTACATAGTTCCTGTTTTCTGTTCATACATACAAAGACACGACAAACTCTATATTACATAATAATTTGTCTCCTAATTAAAACTTAAACAAACTGCACAGACTTTAATGTGACAGAGTTCGGAGGAATGACGGCTTCATGTTGTTTCTCTGGTGAAGTTTAAATATAGATGACAGGAAGCTGCAGCGCGTCAAACAGGTGTTTCTGGACTTTAATTGGTTTTCTGAGCAGCTGTGATTGACGTGTGACTGACGCTGAGCTGACGGAGGATCAGCTGTGATGATGGATGAGACAGGAAGTCAAACCAGCTGCAGGCTAATGATGCACCGCTAACAGGAAGAATCCAGTTAGCTTCATGTTTTAAACCATTAACACGTTGAAGCTGTGAAACACTTTATAGATCCAATAAATCATTAATGAGCAAGAAAGTACTGCAGTATTGTAGTGATGTAGTATGCAGTATTACAGCAAAAGTACTGCAGTATTATAGTTATGTAGTATGCAGTATTACAGTAAAAGTACTGCAGTATTATAGTGATGTAGTATTACAGTAAAAGTACTGCAGTATTATGAGTGATGTAGTATGCAGTACTACAGTAAAAGTACTGCAGTATTATAGTGATGTAGTATGCAGTATTACAGTAAAAGTACTGCAGTATTATAGTGATGTAGTATGCAGTATTACAGTAAAAGTACTGCAGTATTATAGTGATGTAGTATGTAGTATTACAGTAAAAGTACTGCAGTATTATGAGTGATGTAGTATGCAGTACTACAGTAAAAGTACTGCAGTATTATAGTGATGTAGTATGCAGTATTTAGTATGCAGTATTACAGTAAAAGTACTGCAGTATTATAGTGATGTAGTATGCAGTATTACAGTAAAAGTACTGCAGTATTATAGTGATGTAGTATGCAGTATTACAGTTAAAGTACTGCAGTATTACCTGTCAATCTCAGGCTCCATCTGACCCTCACTGTGAAGAAGACCCCCAGATACTTAAACTCCTCCGCTTGGGGCAGCAATCCCCCTGTTCCAGCAGAGCACCATGGCCTCAGACTTGGAGGTGCTGACTCTCATCCCGACCAAGAGCTGTGTTCACATCCTCTGCAGTAAGTCAGACCTGGTCTCAGTGGGTGATGGGCTCCATCAGGGCTGTCCCTGGTCTCTGATCCTGTTCGTGATTCGTGTTCGTCCAGTTTGGGGACCTCAGAATCACCTCTCTGCTTTTTGTGGTTGATGTTGTTCTGTTGGACTCTACAGGTGAAGCGGTCAGGATGAGAGTCAGCACCTCCAAATCTGAGGCCATAACCCTAACCTCCCTACAAAAATCCTTCAACCGTAACTAGTTATTGATGTGATCATTTGGTTATAGTTATTAAGTTAATTATTAACCTGAGCGCCAAATTAATAGCTCAGTTATATTTAACAAGACTGAAATAATTGGCTATCTTTTCCCTGGTGGCCTGCTATCGTTAATTGTTATTAATAATTTTATTGATTTATATAATAATCTGACGTATTGCTGATAGCCAAACCTATAACCAAAGCCTAACAGATTAATAATAAGATAGTTTATACTACTTTATATACAGTTAGCTAGTTTACGCTACTTTATATACAGTTAGCTAGTTTACACTACTTTATATACAGTTAGCTAGTTTATACTACTTTATGTACAGTTAGATAGTTTATACTACTTTATGTACAGTTAGATAGTTTATACTACTTTATATACAGTTAGCTAGTTTATACTACTTTATATACAGTTAGCTAGTTTATACTACTTTATATACAGTTAGCTAGTTTACGCTACTTTATATACAGTTAGCTAGTTTATATACAGTTAGCTAGCTTATACTACTTTATATACAGTTAGCTAATTTACGCTACTTTATATACAGTTAGCTAGTTTACGCTACTTTATATACAGTTAGCTAGTTTACACTACTTTATGTACAGTTAGCTAGTTTACACTACTTTATATACAGTTAGCTAGTTTATACTACTTTATGTACAGTTAGATAGTTTATACTACTTTATATACAGTTAGCTAGTTTACACTACTTTATATACAGTTAGCTAGTTTACACTACCTTTATATACAGTTAGCTAGTTTACACTACTTTATATAACAGTTAGCTAGTTTACACTACTTTATATACAGTTAGCTAGTTTATACTACTTTATATACAGTTAGCTAGTTTATACTACTTTATATACGGTTAGCTAGTTTACACTACTTTATATACAGTTAGCTAGTTTATACTACTTTATATACAGTTAGCTAGTTTATACTACTTTATATACAGTTAGCTAGTTTACACTACTTTATATACAGTTAGCTAGTTTATACTACTTTATGTACAGTTAGATAGTTTATACTACTTTATATACAGTTAGCTAGTTTACACTACTTTATATACAGTTAGCTAGTTTACACTACTTTA
>JAJDFG010000381.1:0-217229 GCA_021039105.1 Scomber colias | reverse complement strand
GTGACAAACTACTTCCTGTTTGCTCACCTAGAGATCAGCGACAAACTACTTCCTGTTTGCTCACCTGGAGATCAGTGACAAACTACTTCCTGTTTGTTCACCTGGAGAGATAAAAAGCATCTTTACTGAAGTGTGTGTTGGTTTCCTTGGTTTCCTAGCAGGTCAGACTGATGACATCATCCAGCCAGGTCACCACACCGCGACCTTTGACCCCAGAGAGCTCCACATCCAGCTGGAGCAGCAGCTGAGCGGACAGACGGACGCACAGCCTCGATCCAGGAGACAACTCTTCAACGGTAAGCAGCTTCCTTCCTTCCTTCCGTCTGTCCTTCCTTCCTTCCGTCTGTCCTTCCTTCCTTCCATCTGTCCTTCCTTCCTTCCTTCCGTCTGTCCTATCCTTCCTCCCTCCCTCCCTCCTTTTCTTCCTTCCTCCCTCCCTCCTTTCCTTCCTTCTTTCCTTCCCCCCTCCTTTCCTCCTTTCCTTTTCTTCTTCCCTCCTTCTCTCTTTCTTGCCTTCTTCCTTCCTTCTGTCCTATCCTTCCTTCCTCCCTTCCTTCTTTCCTTCCTCCCTCCCTATCTCCTTCCTTCCTTCCTTTCCTTCTTTCCTCCCTTCCTCTTTTCCTTTCTCTCTCCCTCCCTCCTACCTTCCTTCCTCCTTAGTTAGTTATTCATACGTTTATTTTCACATTTTAACCCTTTAAATTTAAACTATGAGCTGTTTCTTTACTAAAACCTGAATTTAAACGTCTGAATATCAGTGCCAGCAGCTTTAACAGAAATTTTTCTCTCCTCACAGAAAACGTTCCTTCTCCTCCTGTGAGAGATACGGGACTCGTCAGTCCTTCCTCTCCGCTGCACGCTGCTCACAAACCTGCAGGTGGCGCCAGAGCTGCAGACAAAGGTGAGAAAAAACTTGATCATATTAATCTAAACTTCCTAGGATGAGGTGGGAAATGATTGGATAGAAAGGCTTTTATTTTGAAACACTCCACTTTACTGCTGTTATACTACGTCATATTAATCTAAACTTCCTAGGATGAGGTGGGAAATGATTGGATAGAAAGGCTTTTATTTTGAAACACTCGACTATTACAAACTGCTTTACAGGCATAAAAAGAGCAAAAGTCAGAATAAAATACCAAATACACATATTTATCTTCACATTTCATGTTTAAATATAAAGAATTAACTTATAAATATAATAAATGAATAATAATAAAAATCTTTATTCCTTTGTTTTCCTTCCCAGCAGCCTCAGCGCTGCAGGGTCAGGCTCCAGACGGCTCCTTCTCCAACCGTCATGGCCGCCACGCCGTCGGGCACGTGGACGACTTCAAAGCTCTGCAGCAGCAAATCCTGGAGGGAGCCGCTCTCCTCCGCAAGATGGAGACGGCCGTGAGTTCCCTGAACGCATCGCAGGAGTTCAGCCGGCATCAGGTGAGGCGTTCAGGGACCAAAAAGAGTTCGGAATAAAGCCAATCAAGATTTATTTTGAAAAGCAATCTGCAGCCGTCAGACTGCGGCTTGGTCAGGAAGCTTCCTTCCTTCCTTCTTTCCTTCCTCTCTTCCTTCTTTCCTCCCTCCTTCTCCTCCCTCCCTCCTACCTTCCTTCCTCACTTCCTTCTTTCCTCTGTCCTTTTCTCCTTCCTTCCTCTCTTCCTCTTTTCCTTTCTCCCTCCCTCTCACATTCCTTCCTTCCTTCCTTCCCCCCTTCCTTCCCTCCTACCTTCCTTCCTCACTTCCTTCTTTCCTCTGTCCTTCTTTCCTTCCTTCCTCTTTTCCTCACTCCCTCCCTCCCTCCTTCCTTCCTTCCTTCCTTCCTGCCCTCCTTCCTTCTTCCCTCCTCCCTTCCATCCTTCCTTCCTCCCTCCCTCCCTTCCTTCCTTCTTCCTCCCTCCCTTCCTTGACTCGAGGAAAACAGGAGGGTTAATCCAACTTTGATTTTCATTATAAGAATATCATCATCATTTCTATTTTGTATCACCAACCAATTTTCTACCTTTATTTATCATCCTAAAACTAATCTGACTGATGAATCATGAATTAATTATTTATTTTAACGTGTTTTTTTTAATCAGCCGTCAGACAGCGGCTCGGTCAGGAAGCTGCAGCTCGACACTAAAACGCTGCGACGGATCCTGGAGGAAGCCGACTCGCTGCTGAAGATGTTCTGGAGAGCAGCGCTGCCCAAAGCTGAGGAGAGCAAACAGGTGAGACGAGAACATCACGAGTTATATTCATTTATTAAATAAAGATGAGAAGGACAGAAGGAAGGAAAGGAAGGAAGGAAGGAAGGAAGGAAGGGAGGAAAGAGAGCTGAGGAGAGCAAACAGGTGAGACATGATGGAAAATATAAAGGATCCAAAAGTAGACAAGGAAAAGAGGGAGGGAGGGAGGAAGGAAGGAGGGAGAGAAGGAAGGGAGGAAAGAAGGAAGGAAGGAGGGAGGAAAGGAAGGAAGGAGGGAGGAAAGGAGAAAGAAAGAAGGAAGGAAAGGAGGGAGGGTGGGAGGGAGGAAGGTAGAGGGAGAGAAGGAAGGGAGGACAGAAGGAAAGGAAAGAAAGGAGGGAAGGAAAGAAAGGAAGGAAGGGAGAGAGGGAGGGAGGGAGGAAGGAGGGAGAGAAGGAAGGAAAGAAGGAAGGAAGGAAAGGAAGGAAAGACGGATAGAAGGAAGGAAGGACAGGGAGGAAGGAGGGAAAGAAAGAAGAACAGAAAGAAGGAAAGGAAGGACAGAAGGAATGAAAGGAAGGAAGGGAGGAGGGAAGGACAGAAGGAATGAAGGAAGGAAAGGAAGGACAGAAGGGAGGAAGGAAAAGAAAGAAGGAGGGAAGGTAAGAAGGAAGGAGGGAGGGAGGAAGGAAGGAAAGGAGGGAGGGAGGAAGGTAGGAAGGAGGGAGGAAAGAAGAAAGGAGGGAGGGAGAGAAGGAAGGAAAGAAGGACAGAAGGAAGGAAAGACGGACAGAATGAAGGAAGGAAAGGGAGGGAGGGAAGGAAAGGAAGGAGGGAAGGACAGAAGGACAGAAGGAAGGAAGGAAAGGGAGGGAGGGAAGGAAAGGAAGGAGGGAAGGACAGATGGAAGGAAAGACGGACAGAAGGGTTAATTTATCACTAACCTTTATTTAATGAAAGTTTTGTGTGTTTCAGGATCAGTGTTTGAAGGAGGAAGTTGTTTCTCTCCGTCTGAAGCTGTCTGAGCAGGACGAGGCTCTAAAGGACGCGATGGAGAGACTGAAGAGCTCCAACCGCACCAAAGATAGCATGGAGCACTTTATAGTCAACCAACGTGAGTCATTAGCTCTCATTAGCTCACATAAAGTATGACGTTTATTAAAGGCTATGTAAAGTGAATTCAGACATTTTCTTCTAAACACATTAAATAGGTCATAAATGTATTTCTAAAAAAGGTGTAAAAAGCATTTCAACCATTTAGATTTGAATTGTGGAGCTAGGCTTCACAAACTGTGTTTCAACATTTCTGTGTTCAGGATTTAGTGATTAGCATAAACCCGCCCCTGCTGCTGTAGAGGTAGAAATACATTCAGTGCACACTACTACTACAGTCTACAGTTAGCTAGTTAACCGAGCTAGCCGCCGAGCTAGCAGCTGAGTTAGCAGCAGAAAGCTCTCAGACGCAGCGTCCATGTTTCTGGTAGAGGTGGTGACTTTGATTGACAGGTGACACTTCGTAGGGGGCGGGGCTTCAGCAGACTCAGAGGCCACGCCCACAGCGTTTGGAAGCAGAGAAAGAGGCTGATTTTTACACAACTTTGAAGCCTAATTTCATATATTTGGTGATTTTTTTAATCATTCAAATTTGGCAGGGTGGTTAACAACACACTTTTCTGTGGTATGTCAAACTCAGAACACATATTTATTCTTACTTTACACGGACAGAAAACCAAAGTTATTAGTAGTTAAAAGATGAATTATCCTTTATTATAATGACATTTCATCATCATCAGTAATTGTGTCTCCTTCTTCTGTCATTTTCACATCCTCCTCTTTCTTCCTCCTCCTCTTCTCTTTTTCTAGTTTAAAAAAAAATCTTTTACATCTGAAATCTTCTCTTTAACTGATGACTGAATAAAAACAATGACTCACATTTGCTGTGTGTGTGTGTGTGTGTGTGTGTGTGTGTGTGTGTGTGTGTGTGTGTGTGTGTGTGTGTGTGTGTGTGTGTGTGTGTGTGTGTGTGTGTGTGTGTTTGGTTCCAGTGTCGAGAACACGAGACGTCCTGCAGAAAGCAAAGACCAACCTGCAGGTGAGTCCGTCCAGATGTTTACACCTCTGAACAGATTTAATCTCTTCTATCAGGTGATATTTACCTTCATCATCTTCATCACGGTTTGTTTCTTCTTCTACAAACGGAGTAAAAACAGTGAGAAACATCCTGGTTGGTTTCTCGTTTCCTCGGTAACGTTTCCTCGTCTCTCTCCTCTCTCTCTTCCTGTTTCTCTCGCTGAGTCTCATCAGGAGAACGAGCTCAGGATTTCCTCCCTTCGTCGCGCCTCTGTCTCTCTTCCTCCTCCTTCCTCCTCCTCTCCCTCCTCCTGTTCCTCCTCTCCGTCCTCCTCTTCCTCTTCCTCTCCCTCCTCTCCCTCTTCCTCTTCTCCCTCTTCCTCCTCTTCTCCCTCCTCTCCCTCTTCCTCTCCCTCCTCTCTGTCCTCCTCTTCCTCTTCTCCTTCCTCCTCCTCCTCTCCCTCTTTCTCCTCTTCCCCCTCCTCCTCTTCCTCCTCTCCCTCCTCCTCCTCCTCCTCTTCCTCCTCCTCACACCCCCAGCCCGGTAAAGGTACGGCCCCTCCCTCCGGCTTTGCAGTGGATAAGGCGTTGAAGCTGCTTGTGCTTTGATGACAGTCTTGGTGTTTGCATGTCAGAAACTGTGTCCGTGTTGCATCGACTTTTATTAGATTTCTAATCATCAAAAAAAGAAGTTTGAAAAGCAGCTTAACCCTCCTGTTGTCCTCAGGTCAAGGAAGGACTTAAGGAGGAAAAGAGGAAGGAAGTAAGGAGAGAAGGAAGGAAAGAAAGGTGTAAGGAGGGAGGGAGGGAGGAAGGAAAGGAGTAAGGAGGGAGGGAGGGAGGAGGAAAGGAGGAAGGAAGGAAGCAAGGAATGAAGGAAGGACGGACTGGAGTAAGGATGAAAAGAGGAAGGAATTTAGGAGAGAAGGAAGGAAAGAAAGGAGTAAGGAGGGAGGGAGGGAGGAAGGAAGGAAGGAAGGAAGGAAGGAAGGAAGGAAGGAAGGAAGGAAATGATTAATGAGGAAAAGAGGAAGGAAGTAAGGAGAGAAGGAAGGAAAGAAAGGAGTAAGGAGGGAGGGAGGGAGGAAGGAAGGAAAGGAGGAAGGAAGGAAGGAAGCAAGCAAGGAATGAAGGAAGGAAAGGAATAAGGAGGGAGGGAAGGAAGGAAGGAAGGAAGGAAGGAAGGAAAGGATTAATGAGGAAAAGAGGAAGGAAGTAAGGAAAGAAGGAAGGAAGCAAGCAAGGAATGAAGGAAGGAAAGGAGTAAGGAGGGAGGAAAGGAAAGGAAAGCAGGAAGGAAGGAAGGAAGGATGGAAGGAGGAGGGAGCAAAGAAAGAAGGAAGGAAAGACAAAAGAGACGGGGTCAGTTTGACCCGGGACGACGACAGGACTCAGACACTAACTCAGTATTTCTCATTTAACTGCAAAGATCCTGAAATGACTTGATGTGACTCGTTCCAGCTGCTCAGATGTGACTGTTGGAAGCTTTGTGTTTGTCAATTATGATCAGAAACTAGATATTTAACACTTGTGAAGATGTTAACTGAGGTTTTGGGAGATTGTGACGGATGTTTTTCACCATTTTTTGACAATTTATAGACAAAAAGATGAATCAATGAATGAAAAACAGTTGTCAGATTATTAATAATGCAGATGATGGAACAGACATCAGGATAGATTAAATTAAATGTAGAAGAGCAGAACTGAGTTTAGTTACAAGAAATACAGGAAATAATATTTTTGGTAAGGCTACAATGTGCCCCAAAAAACCACAAAATATTAAAATGTTTAATTAACTGAGAACTTCTCCTCCAGCTTAAAGCACTTTCAGTTTATTTGACTGTTTCCATCCAGCAAAGCCAAAACCCACTGAGCCTGTCCTCAGGTTCCAAATCATACTATGCGTAATTAATGACTCTTTTATTGAATAAATATATTTTCCCTTCAACCAATCACACCCTAAAATGACTTCACTTGCTCAATACTTCAATTCCTCTTTTTGTCGCCTCTCTTTTGTCTTTTGGGGAACGTTGTGTGTCTTTAAACTTAGTTATAGAGTTCAGTCTAGAGTCTAGACCTGCTCTGTGTGTGAAATGCCTTGAGGTGACTGTTGCTAATAATAATAATGATGATGATGATGATGATGATGATGATGATGATGATGATGATGATGATAGTAACGCCTCCTGCTTCGTGTTTCAGGTGAAAACACAGGACGCTTCTGTGAGCTCGCCTTCTCTCCTGGTTGGAGTGTCATGACGCCCCGGACTCCTTCTTCCTCCTCTTCCTCTTCCTCCTCCTCCTCTTCCTCTGCTGTCCAGGGATCAGCACACCGCCTGCGCCCCCTACAGGCAGCCTACCTGTAGTGCACCAGCCCCCCTGTAATCCTCACCATCGTCTCCTGTTCACACTAGAAAATGCTGGAAATGCTGTTTCTCTGACTGGTCTGGAGTTTGGAGCTGATGAATGTGTTGCTGGTTTAGGAATGTGGATGATCGTCATGGTTACGTGTAACGGGATAAAGTCTGTAAGTGCTGTGAGGGCGAGACTGTCAGTCGAAGTGTTGGTTTTTTAACTTTTGTTTAGACCAGTCTGAGTTTGGCTGAAGTCGGTTCGTGATTCAGAGCTTCTGATTTGGCTTTTTCATTTTCCATTCTCAGAAATAATGTCAAATAATGTCAAATAATGTCAATATGAAACAGTTTTAAAGTCTTTGAGCTCTTGATGTCACTTTTAGACTATTTAGACAGGCTTTAAAACTGTCTTTTTGTGTCTTTTATATAACATCTCATCTCTTTCTGACCCACAGAAAAGGAAATATTCTTTTTTTTTTAAATTGAGAATCAGAAGCTCTGAGTCAAAGTCCAACTTTAGTCTTGTACTTCAGCAGGGATTCAAGAAACAAGAAAAAATCCACTTGATGCCAGCAGGAATATGGGAGGTAAGGGAGGGCAAAGAGAGTTGGGGGTGGGGGGGGGGGCTTAGAAAAAAAGCCAAAACCAAACTGCAAAGTGCTTCCTCAGCCTCTGTTTGAGGCTCGTCGTTAGTGTTTAGATGATAGATGATAGATGCATGTGGTTTGAGCAGCTTGTGGAAACAAAGCCATACTCTCTGACGGTACAGTAGATACGTTTCTGTTTTGTCCTAATTGTAAAAAAATACACCAACTACTGATATCACAAGACAGGAAACAGTTAGCTACCAGTGGACAGTTTGATGAGAAGCTGGTTGATGATGTTTTCTGATATTTATTCAAAAATTTAAGCTTCTTGTCTTCAAACTCCTGACTATGACTGCTTTAAATATAGAGCCAGTTTATTGCGGATATTTAAATAAAATATGGGTCCAACCCAGTTTTCTCCTGCTGAAACACAGATGTGTAGCGTTGGAAAGCCTTCTCACTTCTCAGTAAACCAGTGTTAATAAAAGAAAAGAAAGAAGTAAAAGAAACAAGCACATGTTGCAGAGCGCAGTTTTCAAGCGTGTGAGATGCCTTCAATGACCTGTCTGATAATCTGAATTTTTGAGTGCACGGTCCAAAAAAAAAAAAAAAGAGATGACATTTCATTTATGTAATACACTCAAATGGACCACACTTTTATTTTGTTTGTTTGTTTTTTTTTTTTTTATCCTTTTAGATGTTTTTATTTTCTATCTTTTTAATGTATGAATTTTCCCTAAAGATGACAATCACTTTTAATGAATTTAATCAAAAGAGTAACATCTGTATATGTGAGGATGCTTTTCCTCAAAATGAAATCTGCAGGATTTGTGACGCTCACTGTGGAAATGAACTTTTCTGACATTGGGTCTTTTACACTGGTTTTTCCCTCATTTGTTTGCTTTATTTCTTTATTTCTTTATCTCTCTGTACAGTAGGTTGCCTGTCGCCCCCTTTGTGCATGAACTATGGATTCACTGCCCTCTAATACTTTTACTGAAATATGCAATTTTTTGGGTTACTGTGCAATACTAGCCTTCATGGTTGCTTTGCTTTTGTTATTTTAGGCCTGGTATTAAAGTGCCATGTCACCTGTTTTAGCTCTGAAGCTAAATTGATTTAAACAAACTTTTACTTTTACTTTTAATGAATATTTCCTGTTTCTGACAATCAATCTGAAGCACAGTTTTAACGGCCCGCTCCTTTTCGGCTTATATGAATCAAAGTTTTATATATTACGAGGCAAAGTAACAGCGTAAAAGAACACTGTAATGATATATTTATAAAGCAATAAGATCAACCAAAGTGATGTTTTCAAATCAGGTGTAATATGATCTTTTTTTTTTGTGTAATTCCCCACAGGTCAAAGGTCAAAGGTCAAACTTGATGTCTTTTTCTTAGTGTCAGTGTGCTTTAAGGAGCCACGTCTCATGTATGTACATATTAAAGGGAGTGTGAACATCAATGCAAGTTTTTTTGTTGCCGTGAGAGAAAGAGATGGTCTTCAGTCTAAAGGCCAGCTGTATTTTTATGCATGTTCTCTTTATTAAAATGTTTTGGGGTATAAAGTAAAAGAACCTTTTCAATAAAAGGGGACAAAACCATGTTGGTCTTGTGTGTTGTCTTTTTTCTTCTTTTTTTTTGGATGGGATGTGTTTTTTCTTCTCTAGAATAAAGTAAAATTAGCCCTGGTTCCTATAAATAATGATAGTTATTAGCCATTATGAGTTTTTAAGTACACAATCATGTTGTCATGGGAGAGCAACACAAGAATTACTGTACACAGAGACAAATGGTAAATGGACTGTACTTGTATAGCACTTTTCCAGTTCTCTCACTACTCAAAGCACTTTTACGCTACAAGCCACATTCACCCACTGCCGCTGATCTTCCTATTAGTGGACGACCAGCTCTACTTCCTCTGCTCTACTTCCTGTTAAACAAATGAGAGTCCATGAAATGAGAATCCACCTGTGCTGGATGTTGCAAAATGCTTGTGTAGACATGGAAGTACTGAACATTAAGAATAGAGACAAAACAGCATACTATAATCTATAAAGACAAAAGGTACAGTGATTATGTACAGCTTTTTACAGACGGGTCAAATGATCCATTATGAGAAGCAACAGGGGCAGGTGTGATGACTTCTAGTTACCAGGTTGGGATCAGTAAGAGAATATCACATTGTTTGTGTTTATGTGTGTACTGTTGCACCTAATGTGACTCTTCGTGTTGTGTATTGAGATTCACAGCCAGCTAAACTCTCCCTTGCATCATGTCCTCCAAGGAACAGGCAGGTGTTGTAGTAGGTTAAGATTTATTACAAGAAAGTGTGAAACTGAAATGGACATATAAAAATACAGAAACACATTTGTTAATAAACAATATAGAATAGCTTGTCATATACAAGTTAGCTTATCATGACTCATTCATTAATACACAATACAGAATAGCTTGAGTTAGATTAATCAACACAAAGTTACAATGTAGTTAAATAAAACGTGCAAAAGAAATGCAAAGTGAATTATGCAATTATCGTAAACCAATAATAAGGAACAAAGTTAAAAACTATTTGCATGTGAATGCCCTGGATAAACTAGATATTTTGCTCTACAAAAGTGCAAATGCAAAACGACAGTGTCAAGAAATCAAACAAATTTAAATGTCAAGGTTTCTGGCCAAAAACACCAACACCCAGCCGATGCCATCGGTCATCACAATGTTTTGCTTTCAACATCGTCGATCGGCCATTTCCTGGACATCGCTCAACCCTACTTTGTACATTATCGACAAAGACAACATGAGCTGAGTGTACAGGATGGCTGTGTGTTGTGGGGAGCCCGCATGGTGATACCGGAGAGGGGACGAGCTCCTATGACGGAACAATTACACCAGTCACACCCGGGAATGAGCCACATGAAAGGTCTGGCACAAAGTTACATGTGGTGGCCACACATGGACAATGACATAGAAAATAAGGTAAAATTATGCTCCACATGCCAAGAACACAGAAAGGCACCTGCTTGTGCACCACTCCACCCCTGGGAGTGACCTGAGAAGCCGTGGAGGAGGCTCCACATAGATTATGCAGGTCCCTTTATGGATAAAATGTTCTTAGTCATTGTGGATGCGCACTCAAAGTGGTTAGATGTGTATCCAGTAGCATCAGCTACATCAGCAAACGCACTAAATTGCTTGAGAAATAGCTTCAGCACACATGGTATTTCAGAAATGATTGTGTCTGACAAGGCACAGTGTTTCGTCAGTGAACAAACCAAAGAGTTCATAACACGGAATGGAATCACACATGTTGTCAGGAGACACGGTCGATCAACTGTTCAGCAGGCAGGAGCAAGATCTGCCAATTCTGATACCAGATATGACACCTGAGGAGCATCTGGTACCTCCAACAGTAACCAACACACAGTAGGACCACAGGACACAAACACTACACCAGTGGATGACAAAGCTTCCCCTACTGTGAAGCAAAACAAGGAGGACAGTACACCTGGTGGTTCACCCACTAAGGAGCTGTTCAGATCTCAAAGACACAAGAGACCACCAGCCCATTTCAAAGACTTTGTTGTTAAGTGAAAAGGCATGTTTAAGATGCAGAGAAAAGATTGTGTTTTCTTTAAGTTGAGTAGGGTAGTAATGTATATATATATATTTGTTATGTGATTGTTATGTGATTCATACATGTATATTGTTGATACATGCAGTATTTTATTCTCTTACAAGATTAGAAGAAAAGTCATAAGAGGATGTTTGTTGGTGTGTTTAGGTATACAGTGATTTATTATAGTTATGTAGTGTTGGATTACATGCAAACTGTGGTGTAGTTTGAATTTAAGAGGGGAGGGATGTGTATGCGCAGTTAGGCATGAATGGTACTGACAAGTTGGTAATGTACGATGCCGTGATGGGTCCTGCACATAAAGTTAGCTCAACAAAGTATATGTTGCACTTCTATTAATTGATATCCGACGATATCACACCATAATTGGTAACAATGATCTCACCTCTGAGTTTAAGTTACATAATTATTGTTGAAGACACCTGATTGGTTTACCTGCATATAAAAGCCATGAATAGTGTTTAAAGGTAATCAATCAAATCATTCAAATCAATCTAAACAAAGACAAAAAAAATCAAGTGAACCATTCAGGACTTGGAGACTCTGACCCTGGGCCCATATCTAAATGAAGACTTAAATGAAGACGACAATATCCAGATCCAGACTCTGGTCCAGATGGATCATCAGGAAACAGCTGATCCTCTCTCAACACTCCTGGATGTTCACTCACACTCTGAGAGAGATAAATCATCCCACTTCCATCTGATGAGAGAAGAAGAAAGAACAGAGGAGATAAATGAGTGTTTAGTGAGACTCACTTCATCAGCTGTCAGTCAGTGATGCAGCACATCCAGTATAAAGAGCAGCAGGGACTTCAGTCCTGTTCAGACCAGAAGTGGAACAGCTGTGCAGCGTAGCTTGCTTCCTTTCAGCTCTCATGTTAACGTGTTAACACTGAGCTCCAAGCTCACACACCTGCAAACACTTTTACTATCAAGTCTGTTTCCTCTGCAGATTTCACTAAAGTACACAGAGGAAATAAAGTGCTGAGAGTCATGAACACATCATTACTGCAGAAACAGAGACATTCACTCATCAGAATACATGAATGACATGTTAGTAGAATATAAACCCAGTAGAGCTCTGAGATCTACTGACTCAGGTCAGATAGTTGAGCCAAGAGTTCAAACTAAACATGGTGAAGCAGCTTTTAGCTGTTATGCTGCACACAACTGGAACAAACTACCAGCAGAACTGATATCAGCCCCAACTGTGAACACTTTTAAATCCAGGTTAAAAACATTTCTCTTCTCCTGTGCTTATGATTGAGCTCTTCTAAAGCACTTTACATTTTAATCTTTCATTTGCACTCTATGTCCTTTAAATGATTTTAAAGCTAATTTATTATTTTATGCTGCAATCTTATATTTAATGCTCAATTCTAGCATTTTATGTATGTCTTTCTATTTTTCTGTACTTTGTTTTTATTATGGGGGGGGGGGGGGGGGGGGGTTTAATTGTACGTTGTGTAATGTTCCTGTTTTATGTAAAGCACATTGAGTTGCCATTGTGTATGAAATGCGCTATATAAATAAAACTGCCTTGCCTTGCCATCAGTTTACTGATGGATTTACTGCTGATACATGTCAACTCTTATCAAAGTTTAAAGCTACAGAGTCTCTGTGGGATTTGAAGATGTTTCCTGCTGTTAAATCATCACATGACAATCAGTCAGAGCTCTGACAGCTGCTGTGATTCCTGGACTTCAGCAGAGGTTCTGGTCATCAATAGTTTAGTGTTGAAATGAGAGAACAAACACTTTGAGATCAGAGGCCTGTACTACTAAGCTGGATTTTCTCTTATCGAGGTAACTTCAGAGTTAACCCTGGGTTTTCTGTACTACGACGCTGGTTCACTTCTTACCGGGGTAAATCACCATGGTAACTTATGCTGATCGGCTAACCTGCTCCGGAGCAGGTTATGTTCTGGATAAGAGATCAACGAGTACAAAAGCACCACCTCCTGACCAATCAGTTCTCTAAGAAAATGACCTGCCCATTCTTAAAAGATCCTGTCGACTTTGCGCGGATCGTGAGAGGAGCGCTTAGGAGAGAAAGAGTTTTTAGGGATAGATGCAATTTTTTAATTGACCAAAATACATATTTAAAAATAATCCTTGAGGCACATGAGGGATATTAGTCTGTATATTATACAGTTGGTTTGACATCATTCACTCAAATGGTTGAAGCGCAAAATAGGTTTGTATTTTGAATGTTGAATATTAAACTGACTTAATGTCGCTATGAAAGGAAGGGCACTGAGGAAGCGCTCTGACATTGTGTGATCAGAGTGCTGTCCGTTTATATTGTCCAATTTATTAATACTGTAGCTATAATCTCACGAATTTACGCATTAACATTTTCTGCCTGCATTCCTTCCTGGCTTTTGCTGCAGCAACAGTGTTGCTTTTGGCCTGGATGATGTGATTTAATTTTTCATATTTTTGAATAATAATTGTCTGCTCCTCCATCGTAAAGTAGGCTGCTCTGCAGGGTTTCTCGTTTGTGATTGGTCAGACACTGCAAACACCTCCCCTTTATTCGTAGTACCGCTTATCCAGATAACAAATGCAGGTAACGGAGAGATATCCAGGGTATGTTAATCCAGCTTCGTAGTACAGGCCTCCGATTTGATGGTGTGACAGTTTGATGATGAGGACCACTGTCTCTATACATCTTGTAAGGCTGTCAGCTTTAATCCAGCTTTATTTCCTGCAGACATCAACTCAACAACAACAGTCGTCTTCACAAACAAGCTTCTGGCGGATCTGATTGGCTGACTGTTCGCTCTCTCTGTGTCTCTGTGTCACCATTCTTCTCTGCTTTGCTTTCATACTGACTGTGTTAAATACTAAACTGCTGAAACAAGCAGACTGACTCCAACTCTCTACTGACCTCAGAGTCTCCAGTCTGCAGTCTGGACTCTGCTGAAGATACCATAGCTGCTTCACATCTGAATCCTGCAGGTTGTTTCCTCTCAGATCCAGCTCTCTCAGATGGGAGGGGTTGACCTTCAGAGCTGACGCCAGATAATCACAGCTGATATCTGACAAACTGCAGTTCATCAATCTGAATAAAGAATAAAAGATGTCAGTTTAAAAGACAAAGTTCATGCTTGAAATCATTAAATGTTTAAATTCCTGAAAACATTTAAATTCTACAGATTTGAGTTCAACTAATCCTGAAAATTATGAACCAAACATTTGCAACTTCAGCGAAGGATTTGAATTTAATATATAGAAAAAAACTAGCAAAGTTACAGTCAGTGAACTCACATCAGATTCTCCAGTCTACAGTTTGGACTCTCTAGTCCAGCAGACAGACGCTCCACTGATGAATCAGACAGTTTTTTTCCACTCAGGTCCAGATCTGTCAGATGCGGGTTGGACTTCAGAGCTGAGGCCAAAACTTCACAATGAGTCTCTGAGAGTCCACAGTCCCAAAGTCTGTAATGACACAAATATTACAACATATGTTATCATGAAAGAGGATACTTTATATTTACTTCATGCATTTGATGATGAAACAGTTTTGACATTCACTATTTTAATTAATATTTGATCTTCACATCAGTGGTTCAGATCATCTTTTTATATATTTTAAAACATTGTTTTGTGAGGCATTTTATTCCTTTAATGGACAGTTGAGAGATAAACAGGAAACTAGAGGAGAGAGAGACTGAGATTGTATCTAATTTCCGGGCATCAGGGAGCCACCATCAATATGCATGAGTCTCCTGTAACTTCTGGGACAGTTGAGATGTCTGGTGTTTCAGTTTGTGTGTGTGTGTGTGTGTGTGTGTGTGTGTGTGTGTGTGTGTGTGTGTGTGGGGGTAATAAGTTCAGTTGAAGCTAATATGAGGCTTTGACAGTCTTGTAGACTCACACTTGATGTGTGTGACTCAAAGTTTCAGAATATTTAGAACTAAATTCCCTCTTTGAGTTTGGATCCCTCCACTGCAGCTCAGCAAGGAAACACTGAAGAAACACAAACATACTTACTTGATATGTGGAACTCAGACTGCTGAAGCCTCATATTAGTTTCAACTCTGGAAGTCATTTATACACACAACAAGACTGTGGATTTTAAATTCCTGAAAACATTTAAATTCTACAGATTCGAGTTCAACCAATCCTGAAAATTATGAACCAAACATTTGAAACTTCAGTGAAGAATTGTTATTTATATATAGAAATAAATCTACCAAAGTTACAGTCAGTGAACTGACCTCAGAGTCTTCAGTCTACAGTTTGGACTCTCCAGTCCAGCAGACAGACGCTTCACTGCTGAATCAGACAGTTTGTTTCCACTCAGGTCCAGATATATCAGATGAGGGTTGAACTTCAGAGCTGAGGCCAAAACTTCACAGTGAGTCTCTGAGAGTCTACAGCCATAAAGTCTGTAATGACACATATATTACAACATATGTTATCATGAAAGATACCGGGTTGAGTCCTTAGCAACTACCATAGCAACATAATGAGATGTGAACAAAATGTTTACTTTAACTGTGTAAATGTTTATATGATGAGGTCCTCCTCCCAGGAAGTAGTTTATGGAGGCCAATGTTGGTTAATGTTAGCAAACTGACATTACTGAATCAGTTACATGTTCAATTCAAATGATATTGAATAATTAATAACAATTACTATAATAATAATTCCTCAACTACACAACACCTTTTTAAAAACAAGCTTACAAAATGCTGTAAAGATGTAATAACTGTTTAAAGGTTGTTACAAATAGAATAAATACATTGTAATTCAGACTAAAAATGTATATTTTAAATCCTGCTGTGTAAAATCAGGTATTACCTGTATTTGATTATATATCATGTAATAATAACTTGACTGCATTCACTGATAACTGTAAATACTGATATATGTTGAGATAAAATGCTGCTGTAATAAAACTTCAACCACAACCTATAAGACAAATATTTGAAACTTCAGTGGAGAATTTTAATTGAATATAAAGAAAAAAAACTAGCATAGTTACAGTCAGTGAACTGACCTCAAAGTCTTCAGTCTACAGTTTGGACTCTCCAGTCCAGCAGACAGACGCTTCACTGATGAATCAGACAGCTCGTTGAGACTCAGGGCCAGATATGTCAGATGAGGGTTGGACTTCAGAGCTGAGGCCAAAACATCACAGTCAGTCTCTGAGAGTCCACAGCCATAAACTCTGTAATGACACATATATTACTATTATAACATATGTTATCATGAAAGAGGACACTTTATATTTACTTTACCTTTTGATGATTAAACAGTACAGATACCAGGTTGAGTACTTAGCAACTACCATAGCAACATAATGAGACGTGAACAAAATGTTTATATGATGAGGTCCTCCTCCCAGGAAATGACATATAGAGGAGCGAGGGACAGGTGTTGTTGATGAGACAGGGGAGAGCCGTATAGTGTTTGGACAGCTCTCTTTTTTTCGTTATCTCATGTTTTGTTGTGGACACTGCACCATCTAAAGTATAATTTTATTGGAGTCACACCGCCAAAGGAAAAATGAAATCCCGGAAACGCCAACTGGAAAGACTCTGCAAGAAAACCGGATTATCTGTTCACCTTCTTGCCTACACAGACCACCTACAACTATACAAAGATGCACTCAATGCAGCCCAGACTACTCCCACCTCATCCACTCTGGCTCAAACAACTCCAAGGCTCTGTTTTCCATCATAAACTCACTCCTCAAACCCCACGACAACACTCCCTCATCATTTACAACTGAAAAGTGCCAATCATTCCTTTTTATACTTCCAAACAAAAATAGACACCATCTACAGTAACCTCAACACCTCTGGAATCCCTCCCATTTCACCACCTGCCTCACCTCCTGCCACCATCCAGCCCCTGTTACAGTTCTCTCCAATATCTCCAGCACAGTTAACAACTCATGACCGGGATAAAAACCTCCCCCTGCACCCTGGACCCCATCCCATCCAAACTCATTAAGGACTGCCTCCCTGTCATCTCTCCACTCATCACCGACATCATTAACACCTCCCTCAGATCTGGTTCTGTTCCCCAAACCCTCAAATTGGCTGCCATTACACCCATCATCAAAAAATCTGGTCTCAACACTGACAATCCAAGTAACTTTCGCCCCATCTCCAATCTCCCCTTCCTGTCCAAAATCCTGGAACCTCACCTCCAATGATCTCTTTGAATGCTTCCAATCCGGTTTCCGATCTCAACAGAGCTCAGCGACAGCCCTCCTCAAAATCACTAATGACCTCCTCCTCTCCTCAGACTCCGGTCACCTCACCATCCTCATCCTTCTTGACCTCACAGCAGCATTTGATACCATCAACCACTCCACCCTGCTCTCCCGACTGAAATCTTCAGCCCACATCACTGGCACACCACTCACCTGGATCCATTCCTACCTCACCAACCGTCACCAGTTCATCAGCGTTAACAACTGTTCCTCCACCACCGCTCCTCTGTCACAAGGTGTCCCTCAGGGATCTGTGCTTGGTCTCCTCCTCTTCATCCTCTACATGTTCCCCCTTGGCAAAATCATCCATCATCACGGTCTCCAGTTTCACTGTTATGCCGACGACATCCTACTATACATCTCCACCAAAGTCATCACCAACACCACCCACTCCACACTCAGCAACTGTCTCACTGAAATTAAAAAATGGATGCAAAGAAACTATCTCCAACTGAACAGTGACAAATCGGACATCATCATCATTGGTCCCACATCTCACACCAGAACCACCCAAAACTTCAGCCTCACCTTCAACAACTCTACTCTGTCCTCCTCCCCTCACATCCGGAACCTTGGAGTCATCTTTGACTGCCAACTCAAGTTCGACCGCCACATTAACCACATCACCAGGACCGCCTTCTTTCATCTCAAGAACATCACCCATCTCCGCCCCTCACTCATCTTCTCTGCTGCCGAAACCCTGATTCATGCTTTTATAACATCCAGACTAGACTACTGCAACAGCATCTTATACGGTTCATCATCCAAACTCCTCAATAAACTCCAAAACATTCAGAACTCCGCTGCCCGCCTGCTCACCCACATCCACTCCAGAGAACACATCACCCCTGTCCTCCAAAAAATGCACTGGTTCCCCATCTCACACCGTATACAATTCAAAATCCTCCTGCTGCTAACCCACAAATCACTTAACAACCTGGCCCCCACCTACCTCACAGACCTGCTCCACCATTACACCCCCTCCCGTGCCCTCCGATCCTCAGAGGGAAATCTCCTTGCCCTACCCCCTCGGACCAAGCACCGAACTTGGAGGGACAGAGCCTTCTCCGCTGCCACGCCCCCCCCCCCCCCCACCCTCTAGAATTCACTCCCCAAACCCATCAGAGACTGTACAGACCCCATACCTTCAAAACACTCTTAAAACACACCTTTTTAAACTGGCTTTTAACCTGTAAACTGTTTTTTATCCTTTTTCCATTTTATGTCTTTTTAACCTTCTACATTGTCTTTTTTACTTTGTTCCATATTTTTGAGGTTCTCTGTAAGCGTCTTTGAGCACTTCTAAAAGCCTGTTATGAATAAAATGTATTATTAAATTTATTAAAGTTATCACATTTGGACTTACCGAGCCTCTCTGCAGTTCCTCACAGCTGGGATCAGTCTCCGTCGTCCCTCCTCTGATGTGTTTGTACTTCTTCAGGTCCAACTCATCCAGAACCTCCTCTGACATCTGCAGGATGTAGGCCAAAGCTGAACACTGGATCAGAGAGAGTTCCTCTGATCTGTTCTCTGACTTCAGGAACTCTTGGATCTCCTGATGTACTGAGTGGTCGTTCGTCTCCATCAGACAATGGAAGATGTTGATGCTTCTGTCAGGAGAGATATCCTCACTATTCATCTCCTTCAGGTTGTCGATGACTCTCTGGATGGTTTCCGGACTGTTCTCTGTCTGACCCAGCAGGCCCCCTAAGAGACTCTGGTTGGACTCCAGAGAGAGGCCATGAAGGAAGCGGACAAACAGGTCCAGGTGGCCATTTTTACTTCTGAGAGATTTCTCCATGGCTCTCTTCAGGAAGTCATCCAGAGATGAGTAACTGTAGTTTTTTCCTAGGAAGTCCTTCAGTACCTCTGTGTTCCTGCTGGTGTAACAGTGGTACATGTAGACTGCAGCCAGAAACTCCTGAACGCTCAGATGAACAAAGCTGTAGACTGTTTTCTGGAAGATCACACTCTCTCTTTTGAAGATCTGTGTACAAACTCCTGATAACACCGAGGCCTCTGTGACATCAAGACCACACTGCTCCAGGTCTTCTTGGTAGAACAGGATGTTTCCTTTCTCCAGTTGTTCAAACGCCAGCCTCCCCAGCTTCAGAAGAAGGTTCCTGTCAGCTTCCTTCAGTTCCTGTGGACTCGTCTCATGTCCCTCATCATACTTGTTCTTCTTCCTCTTTGTCTGAACCAGCAGGAAGTGTGAGTACAGGTCAGTCAGGGTCTTGGGCAGCTCTCCTCTCTGGTCTGTAGTCAACATGTGGTCCAGAACTGTACTAGTGATCCAGCAGAAGACTGGGATGTGACACATGATGTGGAGGCTCCTGGATGTCTTGATGTGTGAGATGACTCTCCTGGACTGCTCTTTATCACTGAATCTCCTCCTGAAGTACTCCTCCTTCTGGGGGTCAGTGAAGCCTCGTACTTCTGTTACCCTGTCAACACATGAAGGAGGGATCTGATTGGCTGCTGCAGGTCGGGAAGTTATCCAGATGAGAGCCGATGGAAGCAGCTTCCCCTTGATGAGGTTTGTCAGCAGCACGCTGACTGATGACTTCTGTGTGACATCAGACACGACCTCACTGTTGTTGAAATCCAGTGAAAGTCTGCTTTCATCCAGGCCGTCAAAGATGAACAGAACTTTACAGACAGCGAGCTTCTCTGCTGTGAGCTTCTGTAATGTTGGATAGAAAACATGAATCAGCATGATCAGACTGTACTGCTCATCTTTGATCAAGTTCAGCGCCTTGAACGAAAACGGAATCAGCAGACTGACATCTTGGTTCTCGGAGCGCTGTGCCCAGTCCATAGTGAACTTCTGCACTGAGAAGGTTTTTCCAACGCCAGCGACGCCGTTCATCAGAACCACTCTGATGTGTTTGTGTTGGTCAGGTAAGACTTTAAAGATGTCCTGACACTTGAGTAGAGTGTCATGGAGGGTTTTCATCTTGGAAGCTGTTTCAAGCTGCCACACCTCATGTTGGGTATTAAGCTCTTCACTCAGTCCCTCTATGATGTGGACCTCAGTGAAGATGCTGATGAGGAGGATTTCACTTTCTGCTTCATCAGTTCCTTGAGGTCACACATTCACATGTGCTGCTCAGACTGATCTGATGTTCATCTAAAACCTCCTGCAGACCACTTTTTTGCTGAAAAATAAGAATAAAGGTATAATTAAAAAGAAATCAGTGTGAGTGTTAATGTTCAGTAGGATGGAGGAGGTGAATTCCTGTCCTGTTTCAGAGATGAAGACATCAGCAGACAGATCTTCAGTCTTACTTTGTACAGTGCTGGTCTGACTGTCTGTCTGCAGTCCAGGTCTGGTTCTGGATCCTTCTGCACACTGGGGACAGGAGGAGTCTCCTGATGAAGCAGACTGGTCCCAGTATGAGGTGAAGCACTGTCTGCAGAGCCAGTGTC
Organism: Scomber colias; assembly: GCA_021039105.1. Taxonomy (NCBI): domain Eukaryota; kingdom Metazoa; phylum Chordata; class Actinopteri; order Scombriformes; family Scombridae; genus Scomber; species Scomber colias. Next base: position 196,748 of record JAJDFG010000381.1, on the reverse strand, counting down.
CACAGCTGGTAGAGACTGGATCCTTCAGGACGACCTGACACAAAGAACAGCAGGACAGCTGCTCCTCCACAGAAACAGCCCTCCTCTTCCTCTCTCTGTGGACATGAACACATTCTTTATGACACATGACATTAAAGGAGGCAACTGACAGCTCACAAGTAGATTCAAAACATTAAATTTGAAATAAACAATCAATACTACAATTGAAAAAGTTCAAAACTAATTAGACAGACACAACAATGTACCAGCAAAGTTAGAGACGACGAAGACTGCACGCTAGTGAATATGGATGTAGACAATGCAGGATTTAAAACTCCAAAAATTTGCTTTGTAAATGTATGATGAGGAGGGAAGTGGATTCAACACATTTGCTGGATCACAAGGAGACACACAATGTGTTTTGGTAATTAAGTCAATGTAAACATGACATTTGTCTGTTAAGAAAACTCCATAGGGTTCCTTAAGCTACTCTGAGCCATTAAAAACCCGTGATATGATGGGGAAAACATGGCAGCAGGTGTTTGTCATGGTATGGCAGGTGCCGTTGTTTCACCTTCTGCAATAAAAGCCATTTTTTTTCTCTAAAATTAAGGAAAAGTTTTCATACTGGTCTCTCTACCTAATCAATATCAGATCTCAAGAGTTACCATGCACTGCAATTCTGATACAGCATTTGTTGATTGTTGCTGTCCTACCTACGTGGGGAAGCTGGCATACTGCCTACTTGCGATCATCCAGCTGTGACACACCTGGCGAGTCAGCTGCTCTCCATCCTCTCCTCGACTCATGGAACCATTACACCTTATACTCCACTGTGTTAAACAATTAACGCAGTCAGCCTGGCCATTCTGACAGGAATGGGCCTTCCCCCTCTGGAAACCAGAGATTCGTCACTTTTCTGTGTACTATTCCACTCATAAACTGAATGACGCTAAGTGCAGATCGTTAATTGTTGGTTGCTCAACTTCAACAAATACATCACGCACCCTCAATGCTGTGACCACAAAACAGAAATCATTATATTTCAGCTATCCCTATCACTCGCATTATAAACCAGTCATTGGATGAAAGCATATCCCCCAGCACCTTGAAGATTGCCATTGTTACTCCTCTATACAAATCGGGTGACAGACAGGAAGTAAGCTTCTACAGGCAGCATACTACCTGCCATTTCAAAATTTATGGAAAAGGTTGTGCCACGTATTGAAATTTCTTATAGCTATATTAGGAATTTGTTAACCGTTGAGGCATCTAACACATACCTTAATGCAATGATTTTTTAAAAATTGACTTAACTCTATATCATGTCAAGCCCTTAAAGTCTTGGACAGGAAATCATGACAGTATCACCATTGCGATATACTTGTTAAACAAAAAATGTTAAGCTTTGACAATTTAAGTTTGTGATCAGATGTCTGTTTAGTACATAAAATAATTCATAATGCTGCTCCTCCACTGTTGAAGAGCTTTGTTCAGCTCTGCTCTCAACAAATGAGCAGTCTCTGTTTCTGGTTAACATTTACATGAAGATCTGTTATAGATTACAGCTCATTGGAAGCTACTTCATTATTTCTTTTCTTCATATCTACACTACAACCTTTATGAAACTGTCTCACTGAATCATCTTCAGGTCAGTTTACAGTAGAAACAGTCTCTTACTTTGTGTCTGAGGGTCCAGGTTCATTACTGAAGTCTGGAGGATGATCTTTAGACCGGTCACTCTTCATAGACAGACTGGATGTTACAGACTCTGTGCCATCCTCCTCTTCCTCCTCTTTCTTCATCTTCTTGAGTCTGAGAGCTAAACCAGCAACACTTGAGACACACACACACACACACACACAGCATAATAAATCCAGTCCTGCCTCTCAACTTAGTAGCTTGTTACTAGTTTACAGGCCAGCTGACAGTCTTGTCTGACTCTGGTCTCAGTCTGAGGTGCTGACGTAAGGAAACAACAAATGTTTTACATACATCATTACTTCTTGTAAAGAGCAGATATAAACACGTGTAATAGCCTGTGTATATGGAACTGCTTCATGAATAACACTGAATTTATCTCCTGTAAACTCATGCATTTAGTCTGACATGTTTTAAACACATCAGCTGACACTTTGGGCCTGATTTACAAAAGGCTTGCATGTGTAAAAACGTGTGTAAACTTGACATGGCCCGCAAAAAATTGTGCAAGCTGATCTACTAACATGGCGGAGATAATACGCGCTGTCCATTTAGTACGTTTACCATAATGAATATGTAGTATGGGGTGTTTTTACTCCAGTGTGTAAAATACAATGAGGAGAAAATGCAATATGTATATATGCAAATATGTTATTTTGCACACGCATTGTGATTTACCAAACCTGGAGATTATTTTGCTGATGGTAACTGTGTCTATAAATAAGTTTGAAGGGCAGGTATAAACCGGTTGTCACTGTAGAGAGGAGTAAACAGAGGCATAATGGCCACCTGTTTAATATCACCTTCAGGTCAGTTTACAGTAGAAACAGTCTCTTACTTTGTGTCTGAGGGTCCAGGTTCATTACTGAAGTCTGGAGGATGATCTTTAGACCGGTTACTCTTCATAGACAGACAGCTGGATATTAGAGACTTTGCTCCGTCCTCCTCTTCCTCCATCTTCTGGAGACTGAAAGCTAAACCAGTAACACTGGAGACAGACACACACACACACACACACACACACACACACACACACACATATACTATAATAAATCCAGTCCTGCCTCTCAATTTGGCAGCTTCTCATTAGGTTTATAGGCCAGCTGACAGTCTTTCCTCTGCCTGGGACAATTTATTCTCAGAAGAACCCCCAACCAAACAATGTTTCAAATGTATGCATAAAACAGATACTGGTTATGTAGGATCACTAAAATGAACATCAGTCTCTGATACTTGCTGCTCTGACCATGTCTCCCTCCCTTGCTCTCCAGGCAGGGCGCCCCTCCCCCTCTCTCATAGGCTTGCCCTCTCTTCCTCTTTTTCTGTCCTGTCTCTCACTATCTCCTGTGTCACAGGTCAGCTTCCTCACCTGCTCTGAGTTTGTTGACTGGCTGCAGCTTAAAACTATCTCCATTATGTGGTGTAACAGGTCAAACCACTTTAACTACAACCATGTTTGTTTTCTGTTCTTCACAAAAATAAACTTTAACTCTGGTTTAAATCCAACAAACAGACTTCAGATAAACATCTGTGTGCTTCTTAACTGTGACTTCTCTCTATTCAAACGCAGCAGGATGTCACATTACACAGACGCAGAAACCAGGAAATGAAAAACAGGAAATAACTTTTGAAGAACAAATAGTCACCAATAATAACAGTAATCATTATTTGCAATACTCATATTAACACTCACCTGCCTCAGAGTTGTTGTTTTCCTCCTTCTGCTCTGCAGACTGTAAAGTGGAGCGTGACTGAATACTTTCACTTCAGGTGCTCCACCCTGTTAACTGCGCACTTAGAAATTCACTTCTTTGCATTGCAATACTGCCACCTAATGTACAGCATGCAGTATGCAGACCAGACATTATTCTGAGAATAAATTAATAAATTAATAAATAATATTAATCAGTCCAGTATTTATTAGGAAGTATATTACTCCTCTCTGTGTTTGTAGTACTTTCTGTAATTTTAAAACTATTTGATTTTCTAGAAACAATTCAATTCATTTGATAGTTAATATATACATTGTGTTTTGCATTTTCATAGCATATAATTTGATTTTCATCTTACAAACTGTGCAGGTATCCGGGACTGCAGCGACATACTATTGGGTGGAGGGTCTGAAAAAAGAAAAGAAAAAAAAGCAGCGACAGCAACAGACCCAAACAACTTGTAAAACATGTAGGGTACAATTATTTACTTTTTGAATTTTGATTTATTTTTTTTTAAATTTCCTATGTAGCCTATTATTTTTTTTTTAATGTTTTTTTTCACAATCTTTATATAACAATATACATATTGTGTGTGCGTGTGTGTCTGTGTGTTACTTTTTTCTTTTTTTTTCTTTTGAGTTTTTTGTGTGTTTGTTTGTTTTAAATGTTTCAATAAATTTGGGTAAAATCAATCAATCTAACTTTTTTGTAGCAATTTACATACACCATAGCATAAAACCAAGTGCTTTACTTGGTCAAAAACAAACAAACAAAACTGAATCAATAAAAACAGGAACTGAAGAAAAGCTCTCATAACTCTCCTGAATCTGCAGTGAGGAAACACCAGATTTAGGATAAAGATGTAAAAAAAAAAAAAAAAAAAAGAATACCAAAGTAAAATTCAAGATCAATAGACTTATTTAAAAATACTCCTTTTTCCCAAAAGGCATGCCTGGATGTATAAATGTGTTGCAGCCATTATAAACTATATGTGTGGATTATTTATTTATTCATTGTAATTCTCTTTTTGAACACTAGGTGGTGCACAGGTGCAGGAAAGCATATAGATGAGGTCACCAGACAGACAGATGGAGGTGATTGGAAACCAGGATGAATACAGTTTTTGACCATGTAGCCATGCACACATTGTTTGTTGTATTTTGTTATATTATTAAAATTAACAGTGTGATAAGCTACAGGAGTCGCCTGTATTCAGTGCACACATAGTCTGGCAATCACTCAGTGGCTTTGAATAGCAGAAGTCACAATTTAACGTACTGAAAGCATCAAAAACATCCCTCATACTGATGAAGGTAGATGCACCAGTGACACAAAGATGTTTTAATGTGTCTTATATTATGTTTCCCTGCTTTTAATACAACCACATAACCCTGTAAATTATTATGATTATTATTAATACCTATATCACTTTTTGTAGTGTGTACTTTGTATTAAGGAAAGAAATAAAGAGTCACATAAAATTATAAGATTAACACACACACACACACACACACACACACACACACACACACACACACACACACACACACACACACACACACACACACACACACACACACACACACACACACAGCTGAATGAGGGTAGTTTTGACAGCCATCCACACCAGATTGGGCCAGAAGCTCCATGGCCCTGCCAAGTTCATTGAGCACAATCTTCAACCACAGCGTTTGTTTATTGACATCCATCTTCCTTCAGACATCAGAACTCCTGTGGATCATGGAGAAGTTATGACAACCGGACACCAATGGCAGATTCTGATGGGGGCGACAGGGGCAGCCAAACAATCGGTTTTCGCTCATTTGCACGTCATCTCAATGATATAAACAACAATCCTATAAAGGTGAAAAGGTGATCACAAGATTGAAACAAGATCAAGAGACCCTCAGCATGAAGAAGGCAAAGACAACACACATAGAAGTCGATGGAGTGCTGCCCCAACTGTGAACATTTTTAAATCCAGGTTAAAAACACTTGTGATTTTGTGATTAAGCTTTAATCTTTCATTTGCACTCTATGTCCTTTTAATGATTTTAAAGATAATTTATTATTTTATGCTACAATCTTATATTTAATGCTCTATTCTAGCATTTTATTTCTCTCTTTCTATTTTTCTGTACTTTGCTTTTATTATGGGGGGGGGGGGGTGGGGGTTAATTGTATGTTTTAATGTTTCTCAAATTGCATGTTTTTCTGTTTTATGTAAAGCACATTGAGTTGCCATTGTGTATGAAATGCGCTATATAAATAAAACTGCCTTGCCTTGCGTTACTCCAAACCAATACTTCACTGGAGGGACAAACCCCAGTAGAAGGCCCTGTAGGAAGCGGTCATGCCCAGCCACGGAGCACCAAGCAAAGGTTGTATGTGATGCATCCTGTGATGAAGAGGTGCAGAAACTGGTTTAGTCTGGTTTTCATCACTCTGCTAAACTCTCCCAGGAAGAAAAGTCATACCAACACAAGTTAGGAGCAACAAGTACATTCTGATATCTATATTTAACAGCTCCAAGCAACACGCCGGTTTCAGAACATGTTTTGGCTGAAATGGAGAGGCCACTGAATAAACACTCTTTTTGTAGGATTCTTGAATATATTTTTTCCCAACCAAAATTAGAACAAAATAAAATGTTTTCTGATATATACAGTATATATATAGTATTTTCCCCCTCCTTGTACCTCTAGTCAGCACACCTTCAAGGTTTAAAAAAAAATCATAGGAAACATCCACTCTGCTACGATGTGCCACTTTCATTTGTTTGTATTTTGGTGAAGAGACATTTTTTCTGCTTTGAATTTGTTCTTGTCTCTGTCGAAGCATTTTCCCCTTTGCCTGTTTTGCACTTTGAATTTCCTTGATGTAGAAATGCCATACAAATAAATGTGCCTTGCTTTGCCCCCTTGACATTTTTGCCTAGTGAAACATTATAAACTGAGTCATTCAGATAAAACACTGGAGACCTTGGGCCGATCCTGCCATTCATTTAACCAAACAATAACCAAACCCTGGCCTTCTGAGTTTATGAACCACATGATGGTCGTCATGGTTCTCAGTTCTCTTAGCTCGTTTAGCCTGCAGAGTAATAATTAGAATAATTAATGCGTGCCAACAGAACACACACACACACAATAGTAAAAGTGTTTGCAAGCAGCACTGTAGCTTGATGTCGTTTGTTGTACAAACACCACATTCTGTTTGAATATGTGTTTCTATAATTAAACAACTGGTGCTTTAGATTAGGTTGGTGTTTTGAAATCTTGCTTCATGTGCCTCTTTGTAAGTTTGAGCACCTGCCCCTCTAAAGGTCACTACACAGCCCTGGATTAATGGCCTTTACACCTGGCATCAACTTTTTTAGATGATCAGATTAAAATCAGGTAGTTTGACCATATAAAAGTACAAGAATGCAAATGATCTGAATGCAAATGATCTGACGTGACATACAAAGGACCGATTGTCTTATAATGCGTCAATGCAACCGGATGACGCTGAAAACACCACTACAGGAGTAATGCTTTCAACAAAAAGCATATCGTGTAAGTAGGGTTGGCAACAGAATGAGGTTCCCCATCATTACAGATATGAAACCAGAAGTGTCACCTCCAAACTTCCCTAAAATATAAATACAGCAGTGGTCAGACAGGTGTTGAAACTTAGCAAACCATACAAAGATGCCACTTTATCATAGGGCTGGGCCGATATGCTTTTGTGCCGATTCAATTCTCTAACGAGTTTTGGGTCCCGTTTCGATTTAAATTGCGACTCTGTTTAAACGAATATTGCGATTTTATATTTCAATTATTGTGATTTTCTTTCCTTAACCCTCCTGTTGTCCTCGAGTCAAGGAAGGAAAGGAGGAAGGAAGGAAGGATGGAAGGGAGGAAGAAGGAAGGACGGAAAGGAGGGAGGAAGGAAGGATGGAAGGGAGGAAGAAGGAAGGAAAGGAAGGAGGGAGGAAGGATGGAAGGGAGGAAGAAGGAAGGAAAGTAAGGAGGAAGGAAGGAAGGAAGGAAGGAAGGAAGGAAGGACGGACAGAAGGACGGAAGGATGGACAAAGGAAGGTAGGGTGGAAGGTAAGAGGGAGGGAGGAAAGAAGGAAGGGAGGGAGGAAGAAGGAAGGGAGGAAGAAGGAAGGAAAGGAGGGGAGGAAAGAAAGAAGGAAGGAAGGAAGGAAAGAAAGAAAGAAGGAAGGAAGGAAGGAAGGAAGGGAGGAAGGAAAGACGGACAAAAGAAGGAAGGTAGGAGGGAGGGAGGGAGGAAAGAGGGAAGGAAGGAGGGAGGAAGGAAGGGAGGAAGGAAGGAAAGAAGGTACAATCAAAACAGACGGGTCAATTTGAATTAAATAAATAAAAAAACGATTTTCGTATGAGAATCGATTTTTAAAAATCGCAATTAATATAAAAAACTTTTTTTTTTTTGGCCCAGCTCTACTTTATCACGTCTTGTTAATCAACACAGATACATAAAGGTTTTGTCAAATGTCCGGACCAGATGACCTGGACGAAGAAACAGTGTGAGGGTTGATTTTTTAAAATATAATTGGTAGGTCCCCTGTGTTGGGTTCTGCACATAGACTGTATAAAAGAAATGGTCGTAACATCCGTGACGTCACACATTGGTTTGTGGATTGCTGCTCGGAAGCCAATAGTTTCGAATCTAGGCAGCGCCATCTTGACAATTTCAGGTGCATGCTGGGAAAAAAAGAACATGGATTCTACTTATATGGGCATGAGGCGGAGGCATGGACGGAAGTATGGGCGGGACCAACGGCGGAGCGGGGAGGCTGCGATTGGTTGCGAGGGCTGGAGCTCAAGGACATTGGTCAATCAACCTGTCAATCAGGACGTAGCCACGCCCTAATGCATACCCTGCTTTATCGTCACATATAAAATCAGGGAGGCCAAAATGTCCCAAATGAACATCATACTGCATTGAAGAAGGCTTTAAAGTAGCGATTGAGACCATAAACACATTTTGAAAACGTTTACTGAGGTTAGAAATCAAGTGAGAAGTTGGTGAATTCTCCATTGACTTGTATAGACACGGTCGCCCCCTGGTGGTCTTTTGATAGAATGCAGCTCTAAGTTACTTTCGCATTGACCTCATTTCAGAGGACTGGAACTCCCCGCCTGGTTCTGCACTATTTTAAGGAAGATAAACAAGTTATTACAGATCACATCCACCCACATTTTATCAGCAGTGAGCAATTTTCTCCATTTCCTCTATAAGAATGTGGGACATCACTTCCTATCAAGACCGCACCCAAACCCAAATCTTTAGTCTGCTACCTTTAGTCTTTTGGTGATATTAACTTCTGTCACTTTTTAACCAATATTAACAGATTCTGATCTCTCTGGTGGCTCCACGCTCTATTAATAACTTATTAGTGGAGATCCAAATGTTTCCTCATTTAATCCTCCTGTCGTCCTCCCAGTTCAAATTGATCTCGTCCATTTTGACTGTTCCTTCTTTCCTCCCTCCCTTCCTTCTTTCCTTCTTCCTTCCCTCCTTCTCTCTTTCTTTCCTCCCTCTTTTCCTTCCTCCTTTCCTCCCTCCCTCCTTCTCTCTTCCTTCCTTCTTCGTTCCCTCCTTCTCTTTCCTTCCTCCCTCCCTCCTTTCCTTCCTCCGTCCCTCCTTTCGTTCCTTCTTTCCTTCCTCCCTCCCTCCTTCTCTCTTCCTTACTTCTTCGTTCCCTCCTTCTCTCTTTATTTCCTTCCTTCCTCCTTTCCTTCCTTCTTCCCTCCTTCTCTGTTTCCTTCCTCCATCCCTCCTTTCCTTCCTCCTTCTCTCTTTCCTTCCTTCCTTCCTCCTTTCCTCCCTCCTTCCTTCTCTTTCCTTCCTTCTTCTCTCTTTCCTTCCTCCCTCCCTCCTTCTCTCTTTCCTTCCCCCTCCCTCCTTCTCTCCTCCTTTCCTTCCTTCCTTCTTCCTCCCTCCCTCCTTCCTCCTTTCCTTCCTTCCTTCCCTCCTTCTCTCTTTCCTTCCTCCCTCCTTCTCTCTTTCCTTCCTCCCTCCTTCTCTCTTTCCTTCCTTCCTCCCTCCCTCCCTCCCTCCCTCCCTCCTTTCCTTCCTTCCTTTTTCCCTCCCTCCCTCCTTCCTCCCTCCTTTCCTTCCTTCCTTCTTCCTCCCTCCCTCCCTTCCTTCCTTCCTTGACTCAAGGACAGCAGGAGGGTTAATCCACGGTGTTTTGAGGTACTTTACTTGACTATTTCCATTTGATGCTACTTTATACTTCCACCCACTTCATGTCAGAGTGAAATATTGGACTTTCTACTTCACTGGATGAACATTTTACATGAAGTATTATAACGATAAGCTAATAAATTACAGAGCATTGTTAAAGATTCAACCAGTTGTTCCCAAATATTTGGTTTGTGGCCCTTTACAAAAAAAAAGCACTGTGTATTTGTGTCTCCTTGTCCTGTTTCAGACTTCTATGAGTAGTTTTTAGATCCATCAAAGAAACCCCTTCACATGGTTTCAAATAAATATGTAACTACTTGGATTTAATATATCAGTCACAGTCAAATAGTAGATTTAGATGATAATATGTCTCTACTTTTACTGAAGTAGGATTTTAATTGCAGGACGTTTACACATAATTGTTTATATGTTCAGCTGAAAGAAAGGGGCTGTCAAATTCCCTCTCAGTGTTTACCTGTTGAGGTGTGGTGGAAGTATAGTAACAAAAAGACTTTGGCACTAAAACAACAGTAACATTGAAAGATATCTACTTGATATTGACTCATTTGAACGTCTGAAGCTTCATATTAGCTTCAGATCAACTTTTAAATACACAGAAGGAGGACTGTGGATTTAGTCCCCCATCACTTCCATTGTAAGTGCATTATGAAGGGATCGTCTAATGATCAGTATGAACAGGAGGAATCATTAACTCTCCTCTTTCCTCTCGTCTCTCTGTACCTTAATGAAGGAGTTTCTGCAGGTTTGCAACTTTCTGCAGCGAACTGACGTCTGTTTGCGTCGCCCCGCCTCCAGAACTTATTTCTGAACCAGTATATATATTAAGCTTAACATCACAGCAGACACAGTAAAGCAGAAGTTGGATATTATCAACTGATTTGTTGACAGCCAACCCAAAAGCTGCTTCAGACTAATATTTACAGAACTACTGGAAGCAGGAAACAACAGGATAATGAGGTGAGTAGCTGCTTCTGTACTTCAAATTATATATAAAATGTCTTATTTTAAAGCGTTAGAGCCCAAATTATTAAAAAGATGGATATTACAAGTCCACCTTTTTCTCTCTTTAAAATATGTGCAACAATATCAAACTCAGGTATATTATCATTACACCAATATTTCTCTCAACATATTGTTACTATTTTTTTAATTTCCTATTGTTCATATTGCTTGTTTTTACTTATAATTTATTGTTCTTTATTCTTTATTGATGCTTGTCTATTTTTGCTATCCACTTTGCTGCTATAACATCGCAAATTTCTCCATTGTGGGACTAAAAAAGAATTATCTTACCTGACTGGCAATGTTTTTATTATCAGTCAGTGCTGCAGTCCTTCCTTACTGTTGTTACTCTTGTTCCATTTACCTTTAATATAAAAACATTATTATTATATATCAGAGTTCTTGCTTTTTTCTGTGTTACATATTACCTGTCAACATGGACCATCAGGATTTAAACAATAGAGAGAAATTATTAACATCTTAAGAGATTCGGTGCCAACTCTTTATCTCTCTCTTTGCTCCTAAGGCTTCAATGATATTGATTTGATTTTCAATATAAAGGACAAAATCTTGAGTCAGACACTGGGTTCAATTGGGTTTTTGGATTATCTCAGACTTTCAGCTATTAAAAATAAAAATGACCGGACGGCACTGAAAAAGGACTCATTCAAGAGCTGCTTTATTACAACATGACTGGCTACCTATCAAAATATTAACAAATACCTCCCCAGTTATCGTTATGGAGATTCAGTTAAAATAACCAAAATGGACTAAGTATCAAATAAACATTTAAATAATTATATCCCCCAAAACCTGACTTTCAGTACTCAATTCTCTCACCAAACTTAGTTTTAACACTGTAATCTCATTAAGGAAACCAACAGTGACACCTAGTGGCTTTAGCCTGACATGGCAGCTGATATTTGACTAGGCACTTCATCAGCAACATTAAATTAACTAAAATGCTATACTTATCATGAACTAAACAAAGTAATTTTACTATTCTGTCATAAGAACAGTAAAAAACAATACAAACTCTATTGGGTACAGATAAGTATTAAAGCACAAGAGAAAAGACAAAGAAAGAGGAATCTACCATGTGGGATGATATAGTTGAATTACTCGATTACTTAACTTCAGTAACCTTAAAGTATGAGACGGAGAACAGAAGTCATCGAACAGCCAACTGGGATCATTATTGAAGACTCTCAAACACTGCACTCATCAATGAGACATAACACAGCAAAACAGTACAAACAGCAAAACAGCCCGAGGCACGCCCTTACAGCCTCTTTATACTATCATCGGCATGTGGGTGTCAGCTTAACCTGGCATGTTCAGGCTAATATTCAGTTTCCTGGAATTCTATTCATAAGTGATGGTGGCCAGATCTCCCTTGGAATATTAAACATGGTGAAAAACAACTCCTTACAAAGAGTTGATGAAAACAACATGGTAAGGCCTGTTGCGACATCTTCAAACTGACCTTTTGCCTCTTCTGGTGTTTTCCTCATTTCACTCATGATACACACATATCTGCCTCTACAATGAGTACCATAATTACAGAGCGCAATATTCTGTTTACATGACAGATAAACACTCCAAAGAAAAATAAACACAAAACTACTTAGAGAAGGTTAAAAATGCAAACTACCACCTGGATGGCACATTGGTGGAAATTATCATAGATCTAGATCTAGCCTTTCTGACAACATGAGATGAACCCACATCACATAAAGAGATAGACAGAAATAAACAGGAACACAAGGGAGGGGAAACGACAAGAAAACATGAGAAGGGAGAACACAGCGTATTATATTAACATGCTGATGATATGTTTTAATATTAGTCGTTTTTATTCTCCATCAGTGCTTCATTCACAAAATGAGATTGAGATGAAATGAGATTTCACAAACACATTACCTATGTCTACAGGCAATCTGATGCTGGTTAACTGCATTATGTTATCTAATCAGATATGGTGAGGAATGTGAGGCTACAGAATTAAAGGACAGTTTTGAGTATGGCAATTAAAAATAAGAGATGTTCAAAGGCCAAGACACAGTCAGCAAGTGCCAGATCAACACAGATTATTGCACTGTGCCCTATAATTAATTTATTTTATGAATATAAAGCTCAACATCACAGGAGACATAGAAAAGCAGAAGTTGGATAATATCAACTGATTGTATGCCAGAGAACCCAAAAGCTGCTTCAGACTAATATTTACAGAAACAGCAGGATAATGAGGTGAGTAGCTGCTTCTGGAGTTCAAATAATATATAAAATATCTTATATTTAGAGCAACAAAAATATTAACATTTTTATTATGAGTTAGTGTTGCAGAGTCCTCCTTTACTTTTGTTTATCTTGTTACATTTACTCTTTTAATTATTTTGCCATCTTAATTTAAAATCCCCTTTATTATGTTTTAGGTATGTTGTTTTTTTCTATCTTCTATATTACCTTTCAACACTGACCATCAGGATTTACAAACAGAGTGAAATTATTAATGTATCCTGATAGCTCTTTCTTGCTCTCTGCTTTTCAGGCTTGAATGATATTGAATTAATATTGAATATCAAAAGGCAAAATCTTCAATCAGACATTGGTTAAGTGGGTATGGTTTGGTTTTTGTTTTATGACTGACTTTCAACCACTAAAAATAAAAATGTGCTGACAGTGCTGATAGAGCTCAGGATTCATCTATAAGAGTTGCTTTATTGCAAACAATCCCAATAAATAATTACTAACAGATCCTAACACATCCACTGTTAATAAAGTTAGTAAGTTAATAAACTGCAGAAAATGAATCGATTAGCTGCTGCAGTTCATGAAAAATAATATTAATTATTCTTTTACTTTATAGGATATTATTATAACTGATCAGCCCTTTCTCTCCTCTTAAACTTATTTTGTCATCCATTCCTCCACTCAGTCACTTCTTCCTTTCCTTTCCAATCAATGCTCTTTGCTCCATTTCTTCATTTCTTGACACTCAATTAACTAAAATCCCAAACCTATCATTACTAACTTACATAACTAAACACATAACTGCACCCTTATTTATTCCTTTGATCAGTCAATAGCAATATAAACTGAATATCTACTGTGTAAAGACAAGTATTAATGCACATGAGAAAAGACAGAAAGAGGAATCTACCATGTGGGATGATAATTTCCAAGTGCTGTATTTAGAACAACAATATTCGGTTTACAGATAAACAACATGCTGATGATGTGCTCTAATATAAATTTATTTTTATTCTCTATCAGTGCTGCTGAGAGTCAGTCAACACTGGAGGACAAACTGAAGGCCCTGCAGTGCCACTTCACCTGGGACATCAACCAGAACAGCAAATTTTACCGTATTAAGGACAAACTGGAGGACATCGGCACCGAGGATGGAAACAGCTGGCTGGGTCACATTTACAACCTGCAGGGATACATTCACTGCCAGCTGGGCTTGACTGAAGATGCTCGGCGTTTCTTCAGAAAAGCCACAGAGGCCTTTTGTCGATTGAGAAACACCGGCTCAGATGAAGGTCCCTGGTTGGTGGTGAACTACGGGAACCTGGCTTGGCTGCACCACCAGCTGGGAGAAGAAGCAGAGACTGGGACTTACTTGTCAAAGGTCGACACCCTGCTGAGAGAGTATTCATCTCCATCCCAGGATGAGCTCCATCCAGAGATCTACGCTGAAAAAGCCTGGACCCTGATGAAGATCAACCAAGACAAAAACGAGCTGGCTGCAGATTATTTCCAGAGAGCCATCAGGATGCAGCCAGACATGGTGGAGTGGAACACCAGCTATGTGATAGGGTTAGTGAAGGCTCATAAGTATGGCGATACACCACAGGAGGAAGACATCATGGAGAAAATGAGAATGGCCAAAGAACAGGATCCAGAGAATTTGTACCTTGCTGCTCTCGACCTTGAGCAGCGTGCTAAGAGAGGAGAAAGAATTGAAGATGAAGCACGTGAGTTAGCCAGAAATGTTTTGGAGAATCCTGTCAGCAGCTACCGTGGTATCAAAGTGTTATTATGGGTTTACAGTAAACACATATCTGTTGATGAAGCTATTGCTCTGGCAGAGGAGGCTCTGGAAAACCATCCAGATGTACGCTACCTGAAGTGGTGTGCTGCTCTCTGCTACAAATGGAAGATCGATTATGAATGGCGCAGAAATGAAAACACAATACAAAGAGCAATCAGTCTCCATAAAGAAGTGATTTCTCTTTACCCTAATCCATCATCATCACTTGTGAAGAAAATAGCCCTTGCAAACATATACGCAAAGTCAGATCATGGCCAGGTCGAAGCTGATCAGACTTACCAGGAGCTGCTAGAAATCGATCTGGAACCTGCAGAAAAACAGATGCTTTATAATTACTATGCAAAATACTTAAATAATCTAGGAGATTACAACACAGCGATAGAATATCACAGAATGGCGGCAAATATATACCAAGAAACCAGTTTTCGACAGGACAGCATCAGATTTCTGAGGAATTCCCGATAAAGAAACAGGAATCAAATGTGAAGCGAAATAGGAGTTTCTGGCCCACCTGGCAGTCTAGAAAATCCTAAATCCAGGTGAAACTGTAGGTATTCCATTACCTAAAATTTCTGTACATATTCATTAGTCTGATTTTATACACATTAGGAAAACATGAGGAAAAGATTTGTGAAAGTTACAGAAACAAATATTACTTCAAATACTTTTGCAGTTATGAGAGAAAAGTCAATGGTTCACATTTGTCCTTTGTAACCCTAACCCAGCTTGGAGAGTTGTTCTCTGTCTTATTTTATTTACTGAATGAAATGACAGGAACAGAATAACACATAGAAGTAGCCAGTTTAGTTTAGTAGTACTAATGAAAGACTGGAAAGAAGGAAAAACACATTAAAACTGTCTGGAAAAACTATAAATGTGCACTATAAAATGATCAGCAGTAATAATGTATATCTGATTACATTACTGATAGATTTTGATCACATATTGTATTTTAATACCTGGACTCATATATATGGAGCTGACTTTATTCCTGGTTTTTGATTTTTTTCTTAGCACTCTATTTGAAATTCATAGAAGAACATAATATACTTTATATGAAATTTGCTTTGCTGTAAACTTTGCAGTAGTAAAAGGTAAAACCAGTAGGAAACATAATGATTAATATGATTTATAACCTGAATATAATCACGAAGAAGAATGGATTGTGTTGTGGACATTTGTACACTATATTGATGTTATTAAATAAACACTATAAAATATTGTTTATGTTTATTTTGGTGGTTAATTTACAAGAAATGCATGTTCTCTACATAGCTTTGCAGCACTGCACACAAAATACTGATTGGTGTCAAAATACAACTATGTAAACCTGTTGCCAACATTGAAGGATGCATTTACAATTCTCCTATACTGTCTTAAAACAACAGTCAGGAGCCCAATGAACATTGAACCTGTTTTTCTTGCTGTAATTATTCCTCTTGTTCATACTGACCATTAGAAGATCCTTCATAATGCATTTACAATGGACATGATGGAGGACTAAATCCACAGTCCGTGGTTGATCTAAAGCTAATATGAAGCTTCAGCATCCAAATGAGTCAAATCTTCATCTTCTAAGTTTCAACATTAAAGTGTTTTTAGTAGCAAAGTCTTTTTGTTACTATACTTCCACCACAGCTCAGCAGGAAACACCAAGAGGGAATCTGATGCTAAAACGACTGTAAATGTGTCAGATATCCATTTGAAATGACTAAGTTTCATTTCCCAGCAACAGAAACTTACTGACTGACTTCCAGAATAACAGAAACTCAGTATCATATTTAAATACATGTTTACACAGGAGGAGGACTGTAGATTTAGTCCTTCATCACTTCCATTGTAAACATTATGAAGGGATCTAATGCTCAGTATGAAACATTATTTCTTGAAGCTAATGCAACACTGTCAAGAACTGGCATCAATAGAAAATAAATAAGTATATTACCACTGCATCATTGGATGAGGGCTTCATTGGTACCTGCAGAATGCACAAAATCAAACAAAAAGAGATTATACAAACATATGTGGACAAGCAATACTGAATATCTGCATTAAGTTATCTCATCAGATGTAGTGAGGAATGTGAAGCTGCAGGAGAGCAATTAAAAATAAGAGACGTTCAAAGGCCAACAGGAAGTCAACAAGTGCGAAGTGCCATATCAACATTGGTTGTTGCACTGTGTCCCGTAATAAATTCATTTTAAGGTTATAAAGATCAACATCACAGCCCACACAGTAAAGCAGACATTGGATAACAGCTACTGATTGTATGACAGCTATCCCAAAAGCTGCTTCAGAGTAATATTTACAGAACTACAGAGCAGGAAACAGCAGGATAATGAGGTGAGTAGCTGCTTCTGATGTTCAAATAATATATAAAATGTCTTATTCTAAAGTGTGAGAGTCCAAAATGTTAACATTATGGATGTTATAGAGTACCGACGCCGGTTTATCAGTCAGTGCTGCAGAGATCCATTTACTCTTTCCCTTCTTCCGTCCGTCCGTCCTCTTCCGCTTATCTGGGGTCAGGTTGCGGGGGCAGCAGCCTAAGTAGGGAAGCCCAGATTTATCTCTCCCCAACCATTCCGTCTAGCTCTTCCCGGGGGATCCCGAGGCGTTCCCAGACCAGCCGAGAGACATAGTCTCTCCAGCGTGACCTGTGTCTTCCCCGGGGTCTCCTACCGGTGGGATGTGCCCTGAACACCTCACCAGGGAGGCATCCGGGAGGCATCCTAATTAGATGCCCGAGTCACCTCATCTGGCTCCTCTCGACGCGGAGGAGCAGCGGGTCTACTCCGAGCTCCCTCCAGATTTTAACGCCCATGTATTATATGTTAGGGTTCTTGCCTTTTTTCTGTCTTCCATATTACCGATATCAACATGTACAGTGCCATCAAGATTTAAAAACATCTTCAGAGAGTTGATGGTGACTGCAGAGGGGTATTGCACAAAAGTAGAATAAATAAATCCAGGATAACTGAGCAAGCGCAGCTTGATCTAGCCTGCCCGGCGCATCTTGGCTTAATTGGTTGCACGTTCGCCAAGCCAGGATGAAAAGGCGCGGCTATGTCAAGCCAGGTGTAGATAGCTGGGATAAGTGCGTGTTCACGGCATTCTCAAATAGACCCATGGCATCGATCACAGAATCACAGATTGGAAAATGGAAAGGTGTCGCACGTCATTCTTCACGGCCGCTGAACAACAGCTCCTGATGGAGTTTCATGATGAGGTTAAAGAAATGATAAGAAAAAAAGACAACACAAGCACAAAGCACTGTAATCAAGGAAAGGGAGAAAGCCTGGCAGACAATCGCGGACCGGCTCAATACGTAAGTAGTACAATTAATGTGCAATTAATGGGTTAAGTACAAGTATAGCTCAGTGGGTAGAGCACCTGCCCCGTGTGTTGCGGCTACAGCCCTAGCTGCAGGCGACCCTGGTTCAAATCCCGCACCAAGCACTCCTATCCTGCATGTCATTCCCCCCTCTCTGTCTCTAGTTTTCCTGTCTCTCTCTACTAACCTGTACATCAAAGGCAAAAAGCCCAAAAATATACTTTAAAAAAAAAAGTACAATTAATACAACAGTGCTCCACTAGAACTGTCAAAATTACAATTAAAGGACTAAAGAAGTTACTGTCCAAGCCCACTAATCAACAGTTGTACACTTTGATTTAAATGTGGCAAGTAAAAGTGCATGCTTCTCAGGAAATATAATTAAGTGCAAACAATTATTATAATTAGGTGTAGGGCAGGGGGAGGGCACTTCTGCAGCTGCAGGATGCACTTCTGCAGATGAGGAGACGGCGTTGCTGGACTCCAGGCTTGAGGTATCATGTCTTGCTCATTTAGCCCATAATGGATATGAAGTCAGTGATTAGGTGCTAATAGAAAATAACGTGTAACAGGACCCAGATGCTGCTCAGCCTCAGAAGCAGCCAAGTAACATTGTGAGTATCGGCTAGTAAATAGTACAAAGTAAATCTACTGTACATTATACACAATAATGATACCACATGAATGACTATAAAATGACTGTTGCAATTAAACAGTCAACAGACTTTAATGAAACTACAATATAATTTATCTGTAGTATTTTAATGCAGGATAATTGAAATGATGCAACATATTTAGAAAGACCGTGGAAATGCTGTAAAACACATTAATTTGTCACACGATTGACAGAACTGCCAGATGAATCCCTGAGAATAATCTTAGCCTGGTTGTTAGCCTGGTCTGGAGCAGGCTAGCTGCAGAGAATAAATTACCATAGTAACTGGGCCAGGATAAATTTAACCTGCTTTCATGCAACCGACTTGAGGCTAAATTCAGCCAGGATACCTAATTTATCCCGGCTTAATCCCTTATCCTGGTTTCGTGCAATACCCCTCTGCTCTCTGTCTCTCTTTGTTTTTGAGGTTTGAATGATATTGAATTGATTTTGAATATCAAGGGTGACATGTTCAGTCAGACGCTGGGGTCAGCTGGGTTTTTAGATTATCTCTGACTTTCAGCTACTTAAAAGTAAAAATGTCCTGACAGCGCTGAAAGAGCTCAAGATCCATTCATACGTGCCGCTTTGTTACAAAATGACTGGCAACTTATCAAAATATTAATAAATACTACCAAAGATTTGGTTATGGAGATTAAATTAACATAACTGAAGTGGAATAAGTATCAAATAAACATTTAAATAATGATATCTAACCAAACCTAAAATGACATAAACTATCAGTTTCAGTACTCTGTCTGAGCAAACTAAATCTTAACAGGGTAATCTCACTGAGTAAACCAACAGTGACACCTAGTGGCCTTAGATTGACATGGCAGCTGAATACAGATGACTGGGCTTTTCATCAGTAACATTAAATTAGTTAAAATATCATACCTATCATTAACTAAACAAAGTAATTGTAACCTTCTGTCATTAGAACAGTAAATAGAAATATAAACTGAATATTTACTAGATAAGACTGCAAAGATAAGTATTAATGCACAAGAGAAAAGACAAGGAAAGAGGAATCTATCATGTAGGATAATTGCCATATTTACAAAGTGCCATATCTAGAGCAACAATATTCTGTTTATGTAAGATATACTCTAACAGAAAACTACTTAGAGAAAGTAAAAAATGCACACCACCACCTGGATGGCACATTGGTGTAAATGACCATAGATTAATTTTATTCTGAGTAGTCTAGCCTTTCTGACAACATGAGATGAACAGTGGTTATTCAAACATATCAAACTCAGAGCATATTATTTACTGATAATGTGTTTTAATATTTGTTGTTTTTATTCTCCATCAGTGCTGCTGAGAGTCAGTCATCACTGGAGGCCAAACTGAAGGCCCTGCAGTGCCACTTCACCTGGGACATCAACCCCAACGAGTCTATACTGTTAAGTCTTGTGGAGAAGCTGGAGGACATCGGCACTGATGATGGAAACAGCTGGCTGGGTCACATTTACAACCTGCAGGGATACATTCACTACCAACTAGAATTGAAAAAAGACAAAAAGAAAATTGAAAAAGCCCTGTGTTTCCTCGAAAAGGCCACAGAGGCCTTCCGCCAGTCAAGAAAGGTCTCAGATGAAGGTCCCTGGTTGGTGGTGAACTACGGGAACCTGGCTTGGCTGTACTATCACCTGAAAGATCAAACACAGAGTGAGACTTACCTGTCAAAGGTCGACACCCTGCTGAAAGAATACCCATCTCCATCTCAGGATGAGCTCCATCCAGAGATCTACGCTGAAAAAGCCTGGACCCTGATGAAGTTCGGCAAAGACAAAAAGGTGCTGGCTGCAGATTACTTCCAGAGAGCCATCAGGATGCAGCCGGACATGGTGGAGTGGAACACCAGCTATGTGATAGCGTTACTTAATGCTTTAAAGCACTGTGACAAACCACTGGAGGAAGAGATCCTGGAGAAAATGAGAATGGCCAAAGAACAGGATCCAGAGAATTTGTACCTTGCTGCTCTCGACCTTGAGCAGCGTGCTAGGAAAGGAGAAAGAATTGAAGATGAAGCACGTGAGTTAGCCAGAAAGGTTTTGGAGAATCCTGTCAGCAGCTACAGTGGTATGCAAGTACTGATAAGGGTTTACAAAAATTATGTATCTGTTGATGAAGCTATTGATTTGGCAGAGGAGGCTCTGGAGAAACATCCAGATGAACGTTTCCTGAAGAGGTGTGCTGCTCTCTGCTACAAATGGAAGATCCTTTTCTTCAGAGACAGTCCTGCAAAGCAAAGCATGATAGACAAAGCAATCGGTCTCCATAAAGAAGTGATTTCTCTTTACCCTCATGGGTCACTTGTGAAGAAAATAGATCTCGCAAATGTATACGCAAAGTCAAATCAGGGTCTTGCTAAAGCTGGGCAGATTTACCAGGAGCTGCTAGAAATGGATCTGGAACCTGCAGACAAACAGCTGCTTTACAACGGCTATGCAAAATATTTAAACTATGATCTTCGAGATTACAACAAATCAATCGAATATCACATGAAGGCGGCAGCGATACCGGAACAATCCTTCTTTCGGGAGAACAGCATCAAAATTCTGAAGAAGATTAAAGAAAAAAACAGGAGCCGAAAGTGTAGAGATATAGAGAAGTTCCTGGCCAAGCTGGACCTCTAGAGAATCCTAAATCTTGTAGAAGATCCAGGGACTCATTACATAAATATCTCTATATACTCATCATTACAATTAGAAAAACTTGCAGAGATTTGTGATAGGTAGAGAAAGGATTACGTCTTCAAATAATGGTAAAATGGAAACGCTTTGAGACAGCAGGTCTAACAGGACTGATTAGTGACGCCAAAAAAGTTGACAATTTTTAACTATATACAAATGAGAGCTGAATTCGCCTTTGAGCTTTGTAATTATTTGCAGAAGAACAACTTAGTGAAGAAAAACGTAGTGGGACAGGAAGTATGAGGCTGCGGGACCGAATGAAAAGTTCAAACCTCACCTGGTCAATCAGTGTGTGGAGTGAAATGTGAATAAAGGATTGTCTGTTTTATTTAAAAATAAAAGCACAAATCACTTTATTCACATGGGACTGCAGACATCAGCTCACAATTAATCCACACAATTTTTTTTATACTTTTTAGATTGACTGTTGCTGTTAAACTAATAGATTCGGAAAGTGTGACCCTCTAATCAGTATTCACTAACAAAGACCACGCCAACCAAGATATGAGTTTAAGTATTTATTATGTGGAAGGATAAAGGGTTGAGGGATAGGGAAGAAGGGGTGAGGGATGAGGGGTGAGGGTCGAAGGGTAGGGATGAGGGGATGAACAGTCGAAGGGTAGGGATGTGGGGTGAGGGTAGATGGGTAGGGATGAGGGGAAGTCGAAAGGTTGAAGAGGTGGGATGAGGGTCGATTGGATGTAGGGGTTAGGGTCGAGGGGTCGTAGGGTTGGGAGGGAGAAGTGATCAAAAAGCACTTTTTGCATAGAGCAGGCCTAGATTGTACTCTGTAATATAATTCAGAGACCCAATGAGCCCATGAGCAAGCACTTATACTCATTGATAAAAACGGTGTTTTCTATATAACTGGTGTGGTTAGTTTGTCTTTGAGGTTTATGAAATTTGCTTTGCTGTAAGCTTTGTAGTAGAATGTATTGGAAATGTGTAATGATCAATATTATTTATTACCTGAATATAATCATAAAGTGGAATTTATTGTGTGGTTAGAAACTTGTACACGTTGATTTTCATGGCAGCACCTTATCACATGGAGGTATTAATGTCAAGAGCATCATTTTATACACATTTAAACTTCAGTGATGTAAGAAGAATTTGATGCTAAAAAGACTGTAAATGTGTCAGATATCACTTGATATGACTAACTCAGACTGGGAACAGTTACAGCAAGAAAACCAGGTTTCAATGTTCATTTGGGCTTCTGGTTGTGGTTTCTGCTACAAAATGGAGGATAGTTTTTCACAACAACAGTCACATAAAGCAAAACACAATAGACAGAGCAATCAGTCTCCACAAAGAAGTGATTTCGCTTTACCCACATGCAGCACTTCTGATGAAAATATCCCTCGCTAATATATACGCAAAGTCAAATCAGGGCCTTGCTACAGCTGAGCAGATTTACCCGGAGCTGCTAGAAATTGATCTGAAACCTGTAGAAAAACAGATGGTTTACAACAACTATGCAAAATATTTAAAATGTTAATAAATATTATTATTATATATTTTAATAATAATATTTAAAAAATATTTAAATTTTGATAAAAAAGATAGCCGCAGATCGATAGAATATCACAAGAAAGTGGCAGCGATACCGAAACAATTACCGAAACTACTATCGAGAGAACAGTGTCAAACTTCTGGAGAAGACTGAGGGAAGAAAAAGGACTCGGATCCAAGAACGAGTCGATGAGTTTCTGGCCGTCCTGGGAATTGAGCATTCCTAAATTAGAAAGTTTCGGTACTCCATTACCTAAAAAACCTGTATGTTCATCGTTCTGATGTAAAATGTAAAATCTAATATTAATTCGTTTTGGTGTTTAATTTACAATATGTACATGTTCTGAAAACAGAATAAGAAGTGGTGACTTGACGTGAAATGAATAGTTGAGACTGGCCACTGCTCGGCCATGTCTTATCCCCTCTCAGCATTATTCAAGTGGAAACCCTATACAGTGTTAACAATATTGAACACACACAAACAACTAAATCATTACAGTGACTCGTTTACAAGCCTGTTGGCTGTTTGCTCTCAGCTATGAATTAGCAGTTAGCTTGCGATTAGCATCTAATGTTGCAAATGCACATTTACACATACACCAGCAAACTCTTTTTACAACACAAGCACAATCACATATCAATATATGTGCTCACCTAGCAGGAAAACAGCATAAGAAGTGGTGACTTGATGTGAAGGATGAATAGTAGAGACTGGCTACTGTTCAGCCATGTCTTATCCCCTCTCAGCATTATTCAAGTGGAAACCCGCGAATTCTCCTGCTCTGAGGTCACTGCTCTACAGCCGTGAAGCAGAATTTACTGTTGTGACTCTTAAGGAGACAGTCGTGCCAAAGTCGTGCCTATTGACGCTGAATAAAAGACTGGCTGGATAACCATTGGGTTACAGCATAATGTCTCTGGTTACAGTAACAGGCAGGTTCTTCTTCTTCTTCTTCTGTTGTTTAATGGCGGTTGGCAAACAACGAATTGGTACATTACCGCCACCTACTGGTATGGAGTGTGGATCAAAATTGCCATAACACCCTCACAAAATAACTAAATAAATACTACAAGAAAAAGAAAATAAATAAATAAATAAACAAATAAACAATACATTAAACAAACAAACAAAAACAAAAACAAACACAAAAAAACAACGAACTTATATCCTCCCCATTACACCACTCACTCTAATAAACTAACATCTAGCAGGCAGGTAGCTCGTGGTCTGCAAAATGAGGCTGTTCTGGAGTTGCATTCTTTTTAACGGCCAGCAGGGGGAGACGCCACTTGCTGCAAAAACATCCGATCTATGAGAAAACGTCTCACTTGATTTAATATCTCAGTGAACATTTTCATTATAAGTATATGGTCTCACTTGCTATTTAGCAGTCTTCTTTAATACAGCACGATGTTCATTATGTAAATTATGGTCCCATTTAAAGTAAAATAGATAATAAAGAAAAGTATGCTTTACATTGCTACCATGGTGACAATGTTGTTTACGTCATGTATAGACGTGTAGCCCAAGATTCACACAGTGTAGGTGTAACTGCCACTACTTCACAGTGTGTTTGCAGTTCATGAAAGTTAATTGTCACATTTTGGTCGCCTGTAAAAAAGTCACAGTTCACTTTGTCTGGTAAGTACATCATCATTTGTGTTTTAGGCCCATTAACATTAGTCTCTTATCACAGTTAACCATAGACTGTAAATAGACCGTGCTAACCAAACTAGCAGCTAGTGCTAAGGTAAACTACACCCTCTTTTGATGTAATTGTTAGAGGTACCGGCTGGCACCACGTAAACAGCTTATATGCTCTCTCTAGAAACAGGAGAAATAAATGAGACAGGGCAAACTCTGTGTCCGTTTTTTATCTCGCTCAGCAGAGAGAGGGAGATGATTTATTAAAACATTCACAATTTAAGTCGTCCACTCAAGGTTCTATTTGAAATAAACGCAACTTCAAAATAAAATGCAATTTGTCTTTTCTCATCTTTCAGCAAACACTGTTGGAGTCACATTCAATTTAATGCCAATGAGAACTGGGATGTTGCTATGGTGACAGCTCTCTATAAACGGCTCTGGTAGTAGCGCTACCACAGCGCCATCTAGCGGCGGTTGTTGGAAAGAGTTTCGTCTCTTGTGTTTCTACGGTTTCTACCATAGACTGTTTGAGGGTGTTGTGTTTCTTTTCTTCCTTGTTGTGTTTCTCTGGAATAAAGTAAAATGCTACATGTATTAGTCACTGTGATGTGTTCATATAAGAGTGAAAATTATCTGCAGGATTTGTGTCGCTAACTTTGTGACAGTTCTTTGTTTATTTTTTGCACAAAAATTACACCAAAAAAAAAGACATAATGACAGATAATATAAAGTGCAGGGAGAGACAGAAAACCCAAATGGACTTATTTAAAGCCTCGTCCTAAAAATGTTAAAAGAAAATACACAATATTACAGAAGATAATATGACTACATATAACAAACCACATTTATTTCAACATATATATATATATATACATATAATAATAATAAAAACTGAAAAAATAAGATTGAGTGTATGTGCACGTGTCTGCGGGGGTTACATTGGTCTCAGTATCTGTACATCATACATGAAACTGACAAAACACATTGAGAAAAACAGTTACAAAACTTTATAACATAACTTTTTTAAAGATGAACAGTTTCTTCTCAGGAGGGAAAAGCTATTCCATAATTGGTACCCCTAAATCTTAAGTAAAAATGGGAGATTTGATAATGACTGATGAGTTAAGTATAAATGAACCTGTGAATTTGCATTATAGTAAAACTGAAACTGCTCAGGAATATTGAGCTGGAGATGAGTTGGACAGTGGAGAAGATGCATTTTCTTTCTTTTATTGAAGTTGTGTAAATTTTTCATCATTATCGCTGTGTGCAGTGTTGTATAATACATGCAAGATGCTGCACTAATGTAGAAAACAAGATGTAAAGGATGTGATTGGATAGGGCTGAGTCACATGATCTCACCTCTGTGTTTAAGTTACATAGTTATTATTAAAGACACCTGATTGGTTTAACTGCATATAAAAGCTACATACCTCTATTTTTAATATTAACATATAGAGACACTGACATTTAATCTGGAGCAATGAAAAGCTTTTAAAAGTAATCAATCCAATCTTTCAAAAAAATAATTTAAAAGAAACCCTAAAAGTATCATAACATCTGTTTGTTTTCATCTTAATCAACAAATATCAACTTCAACGAAATCCAGAGATTTTCAGTTTGTGGTCAGTTAAGAAACTTAAGTGAAGACGACAAAATCCAGATCCAGACTCCAGATGGATCATCAAGATCCATCTGATCCTCTCTCAACACTCCTGGATGTTCAGTCTCATTCTGACAGAGATCACCACTAGACACTACACAGAAGAAAGAACAGAGGTGATAAATGAGTGTTTAGTGAGACTCACTTCATCAGCTGTCAGTCAGTGATGCAGCACATCCAGTATAAAGAGCAGCAGGGACTTCAGTCCTGTTCAGACCAGAAGAGCAACAGCTGTGCAGCGTAGCTTGCTTCCTTTCAGCTCTCATGTTAACATGTTGGAGTGAACACACTGAGCTCCAAGCTCACACACCTGCAAACACTTTTACTATCAAGTCTGTTTATTCTGCAGATTTCACTGAAGTACACAGAGGAAATAAAGTGCTGAGTCATGAACACATCATTACTGCAGAAACAGAGACATTCACTCATCAGTTTACTGCTGATACATGTCAACTCTTATCAAAGTTTAAAGCTACAGAGTCTCTGTGGGATTTGAAGATGTTTCCTGCTGTTAAATCATCACATGACAATCAGTCAGAGCTCTCAGCTAAACAGCTGCTGTGATTCCTGGACTTCAGCAGAGGTTCTGGTCTGTATAAAGACCACATGGTTACTAAACGTAATGATGCTTGTGTGAAATCAGAGCCAGTGATTTGCAGGCTGCAGTCAGACTGATCTTAGAGCTCTGACAAAGATGAACTGATCAATAGTTTAGTGTTGAAATGAGAGAACAAACACTTTGAGATCAGATTTGATGGTCTGAGTTTGATGACGAGTATCACTGTCTCTATACATCTTGTAAGGCTGTCAGCTGTAATCCAGCTTTATTTCCTGCAGACATCAACACAACAACAACAGTCGTCTTCACATCAACTCAAACACATGATCACAACAAGCTTCTGGCTCATCTGATTGGCTGACTGTTCTCTCTCTCTCTGTCTGTCTTTCTGTCCAATCCTGAAGCCTGTCACCATTCTCCTCTCACAGCTTCACTGAGGAAAGCAGCACTGAGAAGGTTGGAGCTTCACCAGGAAATACTGGATCTTTGCTTTCATACTGACTGTGTTTAATACTAAACTGCTGAAACCAGCACAGACTGACTCCAACTCTCTACTGACCTCAGATCCTCCAGTCTGCAGTCTGGACTCTGCTGAAGATCAATCAGCTGCTTCACGTCTGAAGACTTCAGGTTGTTTCCTCTCAGATCCAGCTCTCTCAGATGGGAGGGGTTGTACTTCAGAGCTGAGGCCAGATAAGCACAGCTGGTCTTTGACAACCTGCAGCACCACAATCTGAATAAATAATAAAAGATGTCAGTTTAGAAGACAAAGTTCATGTTTGAAATCATCAAATGTTTCATAATCTGTTCAGAGCTGAAGAAGATTTAAATGTAGAAGTTTAAGCTGAACCCAACAGGATGCAGGTTAAAAATTGTCAAACACAAACAGTGAAAATGACTTCATAAATTCAGATGAAGCTAATATGAGGCTTTGACAGTCTGGTAGACTCACACTTGATGTGTGTGACTCAAAGTTTCAGAATATTGAGAACTAAATTCCCTCTTTGAGTTTGGATCCCTCCACTGCAGCTCAGCAAGGAAACACTGAAGAAACACAAACATACTTACAGACTGGTGAAGCCTCATATTAGTTTAAACTATGGAAGTCATTTTCACTCACAACAAGACTGTGTATTTTGAATTCCTGAAAACATTTAAATTCTACAGATTTGAGTTCAGCAAATCCTGAAAATTATGAACCAAACATTTGAAACTTCACTGAAGAATTTGAATTTAATATATAGAAAAAACAAACTAGCAAAGCTACAGTCAGTGAACTGACCCCAGAGTCTCCAGTCTACAGTTTGGACTCTCCAGTCCAGCAGACAGACGCTTCACTGATGAATCAGACAGGATGTTGTGACTCAGGTCCAGATCTGTCAGATGAGGGTTGGACTTCAGAACTGAGGCCAAAACTTCACAGTGAGTCTCTGAGAGTCCACAGTCAGAAAGTCTGTAATGACACATATATTACAACATATGTTATCATGAAAGAGGACACTTTATATTTACTTCATGCATTTGATGATGAAACAGTTTGACATTCATTATACATTTGATTTTCACATCAGTGGTTCAGATCATCTTTATTTAGATTTTTAAATTATTGTTTTCTGAGGCATTTTGAATGAAACAATCATTCTCATCACTCTCTCTCATACCTGCAGACTTTTAATCTTTGTTTTCCTTTAATCTTGCAGATGAAGGAGAGAAATGGAGTTACATTGAGGCTTCCATAATGTGCACAGTGTGTGTGTGTGATCTGATCCCATGTCTGTCTCTACAAAGTTAACATGAGGACATCTTGATTAGAAAACAGCTTTTACTGTCCACTATTTTTAATGTGACTGCAGGATATTTTGACTCAGTTCAACTCAGTGAACAGTTCCAGTTGAGAAAGATCATCTCTCTTTGCTACCTGCTGCTGCCAGGTTCACATCCATAAGCAGCTCAGGCTGTTTCCATCCTCTGTTCGTATGATAACATACGAAAAGTTGTGCACTATTTTTCCTATCATATGAATTTAAATACATGCAATAACACGAGTGATCAGTGCGACTGCGCAACCAAGTCTCAAGGCCTGAAATCCAATCAATTGATTTATGTCCAGTAATCCACAAAAATTACATATTACTTTCTAGATTTTACCCCTGTTGTGTCTTTATAAGTCCCGGGAAGACCGGATAATTCAATGATGATTTTATTTATATCCTAAACATTTCTTAACACAACAACAAGAAGGTATCCAAGATAACTCAACGATTTTGTTTTTGCTGTTTCGCACAGTAGCGGGAGTGGCTGCCATGATCCAGTGGCTAGCCAACCCATGATCCTCAGAATTGTGAGGAATAAAAAGAGAAAAAAACAATGTCTCAAACCTTCTGCTAATAGTTGTCTACAGCTTCTGCAGCTCAGATACACACTATGAGGATAATAATAAGTCTGTGGAACAAGAGTTTACATCAGTGGGCATTCCCAGTGACGTCATGCACTCCCAGAAGGGTGTATGTATGTATATATATATATATATATATATATATATTACCCTAACCCTAACCCTAACCGTACAGTCAGTGAACCAACCTCAGAGTCTTCAGTCTACAGTTTGGACTCTCCAGTCCAGCAGACAGACGCTTCACTGATGAATTAGACATTTTGTTTCCACTCAAGTAAAGATCTGTCAGATGAGGGTTGGACTTCACAGCTGAGGCCAAAACTTCACAGTGAGTCTCTGAGAGTCCACAGCCATAAAGTCTGTAATGATGACACATATATTACAACATATGTTATCATGAAAGAGGACACTTTATATTTACTTCATGCATTTGAACAGTTTGACATTCATTATTTTGATTAACATTTGATCTTCATATCAATGGTTCAGATCATCTTTTTCTTCTTCTTTTTTTTTTAAACATTTTTAAATATTTGTTTTCTGAGGCACTTGAAATGTGGAACTCAAGACTGCTGAAGCCTCATATTAGTTTAAACTCTGCAAGTCATTTTTCCACACAAGACTGAATTTTTTATTCATGAAGTCCAGCAATTTACCAGGATTTGTAATAAGTTCTTATGTCAGTTTCCAATCTTCCATAAGTAATTTCTTTTGATAGGAGGGAAGCCTATATCTTTGTTTCTTTTCCTCAATGAAGTGACAAAGGTATATTTAAATACATCACAGGACAACAAGATCTCAGTGAATTCCAGAAGGTTATATGACCTACAAAAGGTCATATAACCTTCTGGGCACTTCTTTCTTTTTTTATTTACAGCAGCGTGCAGCAATGCATGCTCAAGGTGTCTCATGGAGCACTGATCTAGAAAATCGCCCCCTTCATGTGATACTGGGCAAAACAATGCTACTGTCTCTGACCTCTGTAAATTCATAACTAAAGCCTCATATAAACCTTTACCACTTAACAGTCTTCGGAAAAGAAATATCAGTGTCTCCTTAGATTTGGATTGGCATTCTATAGGGTCACAGTCAGTTCTCATTGCCTGCTGGTAAATTTCCATTCACCCCACCTCTGCTTCCCTCTTCAACTCTGTTCACCTGGGCACTCAGCTGCAATAAATCTATAATTAAGCCACTTTATAAACCTGTCCTGCTCAATCAGACATTGCCATATTGTTCTTCGTTCTCATGCGAGACTCTCCAGCACTCACCATCGGTTTGACTTCCTGGTTCTGGCTCTACTCAGTCCTGACCATCTTGCCTTGTCTCTGCCCTGGTAAATGCCTCAGCCTGTCCCTGACTACAAGTTTAGCCTCTGCACCTCATTTCTGTCTTCCTGTCCCTGTAGCTGCCTGGTGTTCCTGAACTTGGATTTAGCAGTGTGAGTTCCCATCTGTCCTGCTTTGTCATCGCTGCTGTCTTGGTGGATTAATCTGGTCCTGACGTTCTAACATCTGAACTGTACCTGGATGCTATTCTCCTGTTCCCCATCATACCTGCCACTGAACTACAATAAAGCTCATTATCAAGTATTATATATACCTGTTCTGTGTTTGTACTGTCATTAGGTCCTACCATCTCCACCTGTTACACTATATGGTCAAATACACTTCTTTCTTCCAGAAATCCAAATTTCTTGGTGTCTGATACCCCTAGATAGGGTATAACACTTACTCTTTGGAGCTAACTATAAATGATAGGCGCCTCTTGCTGGCTGGTCTCACAGCTGCTAAAATAATGGTAGCCTGTCACTGGAAACCCCCACATGCACTATCAGTGAGCGTGGCTCTCCTCTTATTGAGACATTGAGCAGCTGGAATTACCTATAGCACGATTACACTGTGCCAAATCATGCAATTGCTTGGTCTAAACTATTAGAGAAAATCACTGTTATGAATCTTTGAATAACTGATTTCTTTTGTATTTTTTTTCTTCTCCAGATCATATACTTATAGTCATAGCATACCTGTACATGGTATTCCATATGTATACTCTCTTGGTGGTCACTATATATAAGTAATTTACTATTGGTTTGTGGTGTCTGTAATGCCTTTGGGAATCCTGGGTAGCAGGGGATTTGGGTTGGGAGTGTGTAATGTATGTTTTGTTTTGCTGTGAACTAACCTCAGAGTCTTCAGTCTACAGTTTGGACTCTCCAGTCCAGCAGACAGACGCTTCACTGATGAATCAGACAGCTTGTTGCTACTTAGGTTAAGATCTGTCAGATGATGGTTGGACTTCAGAGCTGAGGCCACAACTTCACAGTGAGTCTCTGAGAGTCCACAGTCAAAAAGTCTGTAATGACACATATATTACAACATATGTTATCATGACAGAGGACACTTTATACTTACTTCATGCATTTGATGATGAAACAGTTTGACATTCACTATTTCGATTAGAATTTGATGTTTGCATCAGTGATTCATCAGTTATTTACTGTTATAAAATATATGTTTTCTGAGGCCTTTTATTCCTTTAATGGACAGTTGAAAGATAATGATGGGTTGTTCATAGAGGTTAATGTTGGTTAATGTTAGCAAACTTTAGATATTGTTGTATAACTGACACTACTGAACCAGTTACATACTCAATTTAAATATTAAATAATTACCAATAATAATTATTATTATTATTATTATTGTTCTTAAAGCTTGCTATGTAAAAATCAAGTATCTGTCTGATTAGACATCATGTAATAACTTTACTGTATTCACTGATAACTGTAATATAATGATATACTGTATGTTGTGATAAAATGCTGCTTTGATAAAACCTCAACCTCTAAAGTCCTTCATTTGTTTTTATCAACTTTGAATAATGCCTCCAACATCCAAAGGAAGAGAAACAGAAGAAAAACTGAAATAAAAAAATCCAATAATTACTAGAAATAAATAAAATAACTGTGTTCATTAACTTAACAGGCAAAAACAACCAACTGAAAAAACATTTACACTCACAACATTTAAACAGCTCAAGAACATCTGTGACATAACAAGTAAAAGTAGAGTAGAACACTATTATAACAATAATTTTATATGATTTATATTTGAAGAACTAAACTGCTAGTCTGATTTTTAAGGTTAATCACATCTGGACTTACACAGCCTTTCTGCAGTTCCTCACAACTGGGATCAGTCTCCGTCGTCCCTCCTGTGATGTGTTGTACCTGTACAGGTCCAGCTCATCCAGAACCTCCTCTGACATCTGCAGCATGTAGGCCAGAGCTGAGCAGTGGATCTCAGAGAGTTTCTCTGATCTGTTCCCTGACTTCAGGAACTCTTGGATCTCCTGATGTACTGAGCTGTCGTTCATCTCCATCAGACAGTGGAAGATGTTGATGCTTTTGTCAGGAGAGATATCCTTCCTGTTCATCTCCTTCAGGTTGTTGATGACTCTCTGGATGGTTTCTGGACTGTTGTCTGTCTGACCCAGCAGGTCTCCTAAGAGACTCTGGTTGGACTCAAGAGAGAGACCATGAAGAAAGCGGACAAACAGGTCCAAGCGGCCATTTTCACTTCTGAGAAATTTCTCCATGGCTCTCTTCAGGAAGTCATCCAGTACCTCTGTGTTCCTGCTGGTGTAACAGTGGTACATGTAGACTGCAGCCAAAAACTCCTGAACACTCAGATGAACAAAGCTGTAGACTGTTTTCTGGAAGATCACACTCTCTCTTTTGAAGATCTGTGTACAAACTCCTACTAACACCGAGGCCTCTGTGACATCAAGACCACACTGCTCCAGGTCTTCTTGGTAGAACATGATGTTTCCTTTCTCCAGTTGTTCAAACGCCAGCCTCCCCAGCTTCAGAAGAAGTTTCTTGTCAGCCTCTGTCAGTTCCTGTGGACTCATCTCATGTCCCTCATCATACTTGTTCTTCTTCCTCTTTGTCTGAACCAGCAGGAAGTGTGAGTACAGGTCAGTCAGGGTCTTGGACAGCTCTCCTCTATGGTCTGTAGTCAACATGTGGTCCAGAACTGTCGCAGTGATCCAGCAGAAGACTGGGATGTGACACATGATGTGGAGGCTCCTGGATGTCTTGATGTGTGAGATGATTCTGCTGGACTGCTCTTCATCACTGAATCTCTTCCTGAAGTACTCCTCCTTCTGGGGGTCAGTAAAGCCTCGTACTTCTGTTACCCTGTCCACACATGAAGGAGGGATCTGATTGGCTGCCGCAGGTCGGGAAGTTATCCAGATGAGAGCCGATGGAAGCAGCTTCCCCTTGATGAGGTTTGTCAACAGCACACTGACTGATGACTTCTGTGTGACATCAGACACAACCTCACTGTTGTTGAAATCCAGTGAAAGTCTGCTTTCATCCAGGCCGTCAAAGATGAACAAAACTTTACAGACAGCGAGCATCTCTGCTGTGAGCTTCTGTAATGTTGGATAGAAAACATGAATCAGCATGATCAGACTGTACTGCTCATCTTTGATCAAGTTCAGCGACCTGAACGAGAACAGAATCAGCAGACTGATATCTTGGTTTTCAGCACGCTGTGCCCAGTCCAGAGTGAACTTCAGCACTGAGAAGGTTTTTCCAACGCCAGCGACACCGTTCATCATAACCACTCTGATGTGTTTGTGTTGGTCAGGTAAAACTTTAAAGATGTCCTGACACTTGATTGGAGTGTCATGGAGGGTCTTCATCTTGGAAGCTGTTTCAAGCTGCCACACTTCATGTTGGGTATTGACCTCTTCACTCTGTCTCTCTGTTATGTAGACCTCGGTGTAGCTGCTGATGAGGATTTTATTTCCTGCTTCATCGGTTCCTTGAGTCACACATTCACATGTGCTGCTCAGACTGATCTGATGTTCATCTAAAACCTCCTGCAGACCACTTTCTGCTGAAAGAGAAGAAAAAAGGTAGAATTACACAGAAATCAGTGTGACTGTTAATGTTCGGTAGGATAGAGGAGGTGGATTCCTGTCCTGTTTCAGAGATGATGACATCAGCAGACAGATCTTCAGTCTTACTTTGTATAGTGCTGGTCTGACTGTCTGTCTGCAGTCCAGGTCTGGTTCTGGATCCTTCTGCACACTGGGGACAGGAGGAGTCTCCTGATGAAGCAGACTGGTCCCAGTATGAGGTGATGCACTGTCTGCAGAACCAGCATAATAAATGATACTACTATTGAAAGGATTCACAAATAATTAGACAGACACAACAATGTGTCAGCAAAGGCAGAGAAGAAGACGACTGCAAACTAGTAAACACATATGTAAGAATGCAGGATTTAAAACACTAAAAAAAATTGGCTTTGTAAATGTTTTATATTTGTTCGACCACAAGGAGACACACAATGTGTTTTGCACTCACAGCAATGTAATGTGTTTACTTGTTATGTCAACTCTCCACTGCTGTTTGTCTCTCTACTGCTCTATTGTATCTGTAAACCGACATGCATATGGTGTGGCGAGGGCCCGTTCATCGCTGCTTGCAGCTTTAACTATAATTTGTAGCCCTGATATAAACACTCATCTGCCTCAAACTTGCGGATTTTCTCCTTCTGCTCTGCCAAGTTTAAAATGGAATTTGTCTGAATACTTTCACTTCAGGTGCTCCAACCTGCTTGTACCCTCCACCCCCCTCTGACTGTCAACTACAAGATATCTGAGGGTAACTTTACTGTAGCGTTTGTGTGAACGTGTCACAGATAAGAGCCAACTCAGCAGCTTTTTTTTTTTTGGAGAGTAGTTCCTACCCTGATGAGCAGGTTGGCACCCTGCGTGGTAGCCCCTGCCATCAGTGTATGAATGTGTGTGTGTGAATGGATGAATAACATGTAATGTAAAGCGCTTTGAGTGGTTGTAAAGACTAGAAAGGCACTATATATGTACAGTCCATTACCATTTACAGCTGCCACTTTATATGGAGATTGCTGAGCCTGCTGCAGAAGACCATCAGACTCTAACTGATGGTTGCAGTAGAGTGTGTGTTGTCAGTCAGTGACTGGTCTGGAAGATTTTTTTGAAGTTTACAGTAGAAACAGAGTCTCTTACTTTGTGTCTGAGGGTCCAGGTTCATTACTGAAGTTTAGAAGATCATCTTTAGACCGGTCAGTCTTCATAGACAGACAGTTGGATATTACAGACTCTGCTCCGTCCTCCTCTTTCTTCATCTTCTGGAGTCTGAGAGTTAAACCAGTGACACACACACACACACACACACACACACACACACACACACACACACACACACACACACACACACACACACACACACACACACACACACACACACACACACACAGTATAATAAATCCAATCCTGCCTCTCAATTTAGTAGCTTGTCATTAGTTTACAGGCCAGCTGACAATCTTACCTGTGTCTGGGACAATTTAATCTCAGAAGAACCCCCAAACCACTGTTATATTTCAGTCAGTCTTTCATTTAACAGGTCTAACAGGCTTCGACTGCCTCACCTACTTTGTCTACTTGCTGCATCTGGATCTCTCCTCTCTAGCGCATTTCATTTTTAGGTTTTATCTCTCTGTCTTAAAACTACCTCCATTATAGTGTGGTGTAACAGATCAAACCACTAACTACAACCATGTTTGTTTTCTACTGCTCACAAAAATAAACTTTAACTCTGGTTTAAATCCAACAAACAGACTTCAGATAAACATCTGTGTGCTTCTTAACTGTGACTTATCTCTACTTAGAGCGCAGCAGTGAGTCACATTACATCACTGAGGACGCAGAAACCAGAAAATGAAAAATTGAGACTAATTTTATATATCAGTTAGTAGTGTTTGTTTTTAAATTACATTTCAACACTGAATCATCTTAAGGGCAGTTTACAGTAGCAACAGTCAAATAGACTCAAACACTGATTTTATGTTTTTCTGAATCAGACTAATAAACTAAACTGTTATGAAAAATAATCAGCTGATTGACCATTAATGACAGTAATTAGGGCCCGAGCGCTGACCAGCGCGAAGTCCTATTGTATCTGTAAACCGAAATGCATATGGGATGGTTCATCGCTGCTTGCAGCTTTAATTATAATTTGTAGCCCTGATATAAACACTCACCTGCCTCAAACTTGCTGTTTTTCTCCTTCTGCTCTGCCAAGTTTAAAATGGAATTTGTCTGAATACTTTCACTTCAGGTGCTCCAACCTGTTTGTACCCTCCACCCCCCTCTGACTGTCAACTACAAGATATCTGAGGGATTCTTTACTGTAGCGTTTGTGTGAACGTGTCACAGATAAGAGCCAAATATGTCTCTCAGCAG
The DNA here is from genome assembly GCA_021039105.1 of Scomber colias. Lineage (NCBI taxonomy): Eukaryota > Metazoa > Chordata > Actinopteri > Scombriformes > Scombridae > Scomber > Scomber colias. The sequence continues at coordinate 160,302 of JAJDFG010000381.1, read as the reverse complement.
CTTTTTTGTTTTTGGAGAGTAGTTCCTACCCTGATGAGCAGGTTGGCACCCTGCGTGGTAACCCCTGCCATCAGTGTATGAATGTGTGTGTGTGTGTGTGAATGTGTGAATGAGATGTAATGTAAAGCGCTTTGAGTGGTCATAAAGACTAGAAAGGCACTATATACAGTATCTCACAAAAGTCAGTACACCCCTCACATTTTTGCAAATATTTTTATTATATCTTTTCATGGGAAAACACTATAGAAATGAAACTTTGATATAAGTGTACAGCTTGTATAGCTTATAGAGTTACTGTTAAATTGTATCAAAGGTTCATTTCTATAGTGTTGTCCCATGAAAAGATATAATAAAATATTTGCAAAAATGTGAGGGGTGTACTGACTTTTGTGAGATACTGTATGTACAGTCCATTACCATTTACAGCTGCCACTTTATATGGAGATTGCTGAGCCTGCTGCAGAAGACCGTCAGACTGTAACTGATAACTGATGGAGACGATTGCAGTAGAGTGTGTGTTATCAGTCAGTGACTTGTCCCCAGATTGTTTCGAAGTTTACAGTAGAAACAGTCTCTTACTTTGTGTCTGAGGGTCCAGGTTCATTACTGAAGTTTAGAAGATCATCTTTAGACCGGTCACTCTTCATAGACAGACAGCTGGATATTACAGACTCTGCTCTGTCCTCCTCTTCCTCCTCTTTCTTCATCTTCTGGAGTCTGGGAGGTAAACCAGTAACACTGGACACACACACACACACACACACGCACACACACACACACACACAAACACACACATATATACACAATATAATAAATCCAATCCTGCCTCTCAATTTAGTAGCTTGTCATTAGTTTACAGGCCAGCTGACAATCTTACCTGTGTCTGGGACAATTTAATCTCAGAAGAACCCCCAAACCACTGTTATATTTCAGTCAGTCTTTCATTTAACAGGTGTAACAGGCTTCGACTGCTTCACCTACCTTGTTTACTTGCTGCATCTGGATCTCTCCTCTCCAGCGCATTTCATTTTTAGGTTTTATCTCTCTGTCTTAAATCTACCTCCATTATAGTGTGGTGTAACAGATCAAACCACTAACTACAACCATGTTTGTTTTCTACTGCTCACAAAAATAAACTCTGGTTTAAATCCAACAAACAGACTTCAGATAAACATGTGTGTGCTTCTTAACTGTGACTTATCTCTATTTAGAGTGCAGCAGTGAGTCACATTACATCACTGTGAGGACGCAGAAACCAGAAAATGAAAAATTGAGACTAATTTTATATATCAGTTAGTAGTGTTTGTTTTTAAATTACATTTCAACACTGAATCATCTTCAGGTCAGTTTACAGTAGCAACAGTCAAAGAGACTCAAACACTGATTTTATGTTTTTTGAATCAGACTAATCAACTAAACTGTTATTAAAAATAATCAGCTGATTGACCATTAATGACAGTAATCATTATTTGATTATTTAACAACAAAAAACATGAAGAAAAAGAGGAGAAGAATAGATAAGTCAAAGTAAAGCAGATTACTTACTTGAATGTTAGAATGTTTGTACTCAGCTTTGCTATCCATGTTTACTGTTCAAGTATAGTGAAAACAAAATAAGCTCTTAAGAAAGTGTGACAGTCAACTAAAGGGGGGAGATGTAGGAACTAAGATGTGTGTGATGGGTTTACGTAAGGGAGACATTACAAGAACGGACCAGAGTGTATTTTGGGAACATTATTAATAAAGCAGAAGAGCTACCCAGGTGTCCTGTCTGTATGTCCTCATAACACATGTTACAACTACAATCTTAATGATACCATCTCACTGAATCATCTTCAGGTCAGTTTACAGTAGAAACAGTCTCTTACTTTGTGTCTGAGGGTCCAGGTTCATTACTGAATTCTGGAGGATGATCTTCAGACCGGTCACTCTTCATAGACAGACAGCTGGATACTGGAAACTCTGCTCTCACGTATGAGCCAAAATGTATATGTATTTGTGTTTATGTATTTGATTGGGCTGCACATATTTTCATTTGTGTTGACTGACACATGGGTAGGGATAGGAAGTGATGAGATTTTAATGATACCAATGCAGTTCTGCTTATCGGTCTGATTCTTTACCAGTTCTCTTATCACTTCTTGGTGTTGGGCTACACAATTTTTCAGTATTGACTCAACTATTTATTATTTCTATTTCTTTATCAATGACCTCGCATGCTGTTGAATATATGAAACATAACTAGTTAGTAAGATAAATGGTCTGCAGCCAGAAGTTATTAATTAATGAATTCATTCATTTAATAGCATCTTACCATCTCCTCCCTGTATGAGAATAACAAAATGAGGGGGAGGCAATTATTAAACGCTGTTATTAATGTTTACGTTATATATCCAGCAGTAGAAAGCAACCTCTAGTTAGCTCCGGATCAGTCTTCACTGTCCAACACACAGAGCTGGTATAGGTTTGTTGAGGTGAGACAGACTGAGTATCGAATTATTCTTCACCTCAGAGTTATTTAATACTGCAGTGAGTGTCGGTCAGCTGGTCCTGTTTGTTAATGCTCACTGCTACTGTTTGCTCACTGGTCTGCTGCTAATGTTAGCCTGCAAACAACATCAAAAACTTCACAGTAAACTTCACTTTTGTGTCAGTAAGGTAATTATTTAGTCATTAAATCAAAACATGTTTATTTAAAGATGAAGTACAAGATAGCTGAAGGTAACTTTAGTGCATCTTGTTTGGAGGCAGCACCCCACCTCAAAGATGAGTTCCACCTTTTCTCTTCCATTAACACCACACCCCTGGGCATCGATAAGATGAATTGATAAGCTCAGAGACGTACAATTCCAATGGATCAGATAATTTGGAACTGGTTCTAACTCAGATCCAGATCTCAATTCCCATCCATAAACATGGGCATGGTTTCCTCTTTTAGACAAAGGAGGTTAGTAAGGCTCCAATAGGCCTATTTTCTGTCGACCGCTGTTATCATCACAATAGATACAGCTGCCACTTTATATCTAGATGGCTGAACCTGCTGCAGAAGACCCTATTAGCTGTGGAGATGGTTTAGTAGAATGTGTGCTGTCAGTTAGTAGTGTTTGTTTCTGAATTACATTTCAACACTGAATCATCTTCAGGTCAGTTTACAGTAGCAACAGTCAAAGAGACTCAAACACTAATTTTATATTTTTCTGAATCAGACTAATAAACTAAACTGTTATGAAATATAATCAGCAGATTTATCAATAATGACAGTAATTAGGGCCCGCGCGCTGACCAGCGCGAAGCCCTATTGTATCTGTAAACCGAAATGCATATGGGATGGTTCATCGCTGCTTGCAGCTTTAATTATAATTTGTAGCCCTGATATAAACACTCACCTGCCACAAACTTGCTGTTTTTCTCCTTCTGCTCTGCCAAGTTTAAAATGGAATTTGTCTGAATACTTTCACTTCAGGTGCTCCAACCTGTTTGTACCCTCCACCCCCCTCTGACTGTCAACTACAAGATATCTGAGGGTAACTTTACTGTAGCGTTTGTGTGAACGTGTCACAGATAAGAGCCAACTATGTCTCTCAGCAGTTTTTTTTTTTTTGGAGAGTAGTTCCTACCCTGATGAGCAGGTTGGCACCCTGTGTGGTAACCCCTGCCATCAGTGTATGAATGTGTGTGTGTGAATGGGTGAATGACATGTAATGTAAAGCGCTTTGAGTGGTTGTAAAGACTAGAAAGGCGCTATATAAGTACAGTCCATTACCATTTACAGCTGCCACTTTATATGGAGATTGCTGAACCCGCTGCAGAAGACTACTCTAACTCTAACAACTCTAACTGATGGTTGCAGTAGAGTGTGTGTTGTCAGTCAGTGACTGGTCTGGAAGATTTTTTTCGAAGTTTACAGTAGAAACAGAGTCTCTTACTTTGTGTCTGAGGGTCCAGGTTCATTACTGAAGTTTAGAAGATCATCTTTAGACCGGTCACTCTTCATAGACAGACAGTTGGATATTACAGACTCTGCTCCGTCCTCCTCTTCCTGCAAATCATTCATCTTCTGGAGTCTGAGAGGTAAACCAGTAACACTGGACACACACACGCACACACACACACACACGAACACACACACATATATACACAATATAATAAATCCAATCCTGTCTCTCAATTTAGTAGCTTGTCATTAGTTTACAGGCCAGCTGACAATCTTACCTGTGTCTGGGACAATTTAATCTCAGAAGAACCCCCAAACCACTGTTATATTTCAGTCAGTCTTTCATTTAACAGGTGTAACAGGCTTCGACTGCTTCACCTACCTTGTCTACTTGCTGCATCTGGATCTCTCCTCTCCAGCGCATTTCATTTTTAGGTTTTGTCTCTCTGTCTTAAAACTACCTCCATTATAGTGTGGTGTAACAGATCAAACCACTTTAACTACAACCATGTTTGTTTTCTACTGCTCACAAAAATAAACTTTAACTCTGGTTTAAATCCAACAAACAGACTTCAGATAAACATCTGTGTGCTTCTTAACTGTGACTTATCTCTATTTAGAGTGCAGCAGTGAGTCACATTACATCACTGAGGACGCAGAAACCAGAAAATGAAAAATTGAGACTAATTTTATATATCAGTTAGTAGTGTTTGTTTTTAAATTACATTTCAACACTGAATCATCTTAAGGGCAGTTTACAGTAGCAACAGTCAAAGAGACTCAAACACTAATTTTATATTTTTCTGAATCAGACTAATAAACTAAACTGTTATGAAATATAATCAGCAGATTTATCAATAATGACAGTAATTAGGGCCCGAGCGCTGACCAGCGCGAAGCCCTATTGTATCTGTAAACCGAAATGCATATGGGATGGTTCATCGCTGCTTGCAGCTTTAATTATAATTTGTAGCCCTGATATAAACACTCACCTGCCACAAACTTGCTGTTTGCTCTGCAAGTTGTTTGCTCTTGCTCCTTCTGCTCTGCCAAGTTTAAATTGGAATTTGTCTGAATACTTTCACTTCAGGTGCTCCAACCTGTTTGTCCCCTCCACCCCCCTCTGACTGTCAACTACAAGATATCTGAGGGTAACTTTACTGTAGCGTTTGTGTGAACGTGTCACAGATAAGAGCCAACTATGTCTCTCAGCATCTTTTTTTTGGAGAGTAGTTCCTACAGAGCAGGTATAAATACATGTAGACACACTGGGGCTAAGGGGTAGAGCGGTCGTCCTCCAATTGGAAGATTGGCGGTTCGATTCCCAGCTCCTCCAGTCGATGTGTCCTTGGGCAAAACACTTAACCCCAAATCACTCCTGTTGCTGTGCCAACAGTGTATGAATGAGAATAAATGGTTAGATTTCCCCTGATGAGCAGGTTGGCACCCTGCGTGGTAACCCCTGCCATCAGTGTATGAATGTGTGTGTGTGAATGGGTGAATGACATGTAATGTAAAGCGCTTTGAGTGGTTGTAATGACTAGAAAGGCACTATATATGTACAGTCCATTACCATTTACAGCTGCCACTTTATATGGAGATTGCTGAACCTGCTGCAGAAGACCGTCAGACTTTAATAACTGATGTAGACGATTGCAGTAGAGTGTGTGTTGTCAGTCAGTGACTGGTCTCAAGATTTTTTCGAAGTTTACAGTAGAAACAGTCTCTTACTTTGTGTCTGAGGGTCCAGGTTCATTACTGAAGTTTAGAAGATCATCTTTAGACCGGTCACTCTTCATAGACAGACAGCTGGATATTACAGACTCTGCTCCGTCCTCCTCTTCCTCCTCTTTCTTCATCTTCTGGAGTCTGAGAGTTAAACCAGTAACACTGGAGACACACACACACACAGTATAATAAATCCAATCCTGCCTCTCAATTTAGTAGCTTGTCATTAGTTCACAGGCCAGCTGACAATCTTACCTGTGTCTGGGACAATTTAATCTCAGAAGAACCCCCAAACCACTGTTATATTTCAGTCACTCTGGTTTAAATCCAACAAACAGACTTCAGATAAACATCTGTGTGCTTCTTAACTGTGACTTATCTCTATTTAGAGTGCAGCAGTGAGTCACATTACATCACTGTGAGGATGTAGAAACCAGAAAATGAAAAACGGGGAAAAATTGAAGACTGATTTCATATTCTTCTGACTCAAGTTTATTCAACTAAATAATCAAGAGATTGATCATTAATGGCAGTAATCATTATTTGCAGTCCTGATATTGACACTCATATGCCTTCAAAGTTATTGTTTTCCTCCTTCTGCTCTGCCAACTTAAAAATGGAATTTGTCTGAATGCTTTCACTTCAACTGCTCCAACCTGTTTGTCCCTTCCACCCTCCTCTGACTGAACTACACGATAGCTGAAGGTAACTTTAGTGCATCTTGTTTGGAGGCAGCACCCCACCTCAAAGATGAGTTCCACCTTTTCTCTTCCATTAACACCACACCCCTGGGCATCGATAAGATGAATTGATAAGCTCAGAGACGTACAATTCCAATGGATCAGATAATTTGGAACTGGTTCTAACTCAGATCCAGATCTCAATTCCCATCCATAAACATGGGCATGGTTTCCTCTTTTAGACAAAGGAGGTTAGTAAGGCTCCAATAGGCCTATTTTCTGTTGACCGTGGTCTTCATCATCACATTATTATTATTAATATCGTATCACAACAGGTATTGCTTAATATATTTCGCTGCTTGTTAGTCTGTTTTTGCTTTATATTCAATAAACATTATTAAATACTTCATCTGGACTTCAGCATGGATTTGTGTGGATGTGTCACAGATAAGAGCCAAGTCTCTCAGCTGCCTTTTTTTGGAGAGCAGATAGAATACACATAGATGCAACTGCCAGTTAATATCTAGATGGTTGAACTTGCTACAGAAGATCTTCAGACTCGATGGTTTAGTAGAATGTGTGCTGTCAGTTAGTAGTGTTTGTTTTTAAATTACATTTAAAAACTGAATCATCTTCAGGTCAGTTTACAGTAGCAACAGTCAAAGAGACTCAAACACTGATTTTATGTTTCTCTGAATCAGACTAATCAACTAAACTGTTATGAAAAATAATCAGCAGATTGACCATTAATGACAGTAATCATTATTTGCAGCCCTGATATAAAACTCACCTACCTCAAACTTGTGGTTTTCCTCCTTCTGTTCTGCCAAATACTAAATGGAATCTGTCTGAATACTTTGACTTCAGGTGCTCCACCCTGTTTGTTCCTCCTCCCTCCTCTAATGGCATACTTTGAAATTCACTTCTTTGCATTGCAATACGCCACCTAATGTACAACATGCAGTATGTAGGCCAGGATCCATATTACATTATTCAAGAATAAATGAATAAATAAAGTATTATATTAATAAGTACAATATTTATTAGTAAATATATTACTTCAATTTCAATTTTCATCTAAATCAATTGACCTTACATTTGTTATATTCCCAGCATTCATTTATTACATGTCACAAATAAGTGGAGCAGGTGGACCCAAATGCCAAGAACATAAACATGGCTGTGAGGCTAAAGAAAATGTCTATAATAAAGACTTCTATACAGGTAAAAATAAACCAGAACCAAAACATGCAAATCAAACAAAGACTGAGCCGAAAACCAAAACTTACATACACACAAGGGGTGATTTCAAACAGGACACAGGTGAGTAAAACAAGACACAGGTGAAACACATTAGGAAATCAACTAACACAGGAAGTAAAAATAACCACACACACATACAAGGAGAAAATCTTACAAAATAAGACAGGAACTAATGTACTCAAAAGAGCCCATAATACCCATCACTATCAAGTACCCATTTTCCTGTTTATAAAGTGTTGCATATCTATGTAAAATACATTTAATGAGCACAGTGTAAAACAAATTAAATATTGTTTTTCTATCTAAATTTCAAAGAACTCAAACATAATCTATATTTAGCCTCAGTAAGACAGCCTTACTCACATCTACCAAACCTGAGCCTTGTTAAAAACTGAAAACCTGCTGCTTCACCCACAACACCCTGTTCAGTTAACTGCAGTCAGTACTGCTCAGTGGAAAGTTTGGTACTGTGGATATTTCTGGGCTGCATTGTGTCTTCTCTCACATTGAATCTTTGTACTTCAGGAGCACTGCTGGACGCTGCTGAGTAGTAGTTCTGTGTATTTCATGGAGGATGTGTGCCATGTGTGGACTCCTTTAAATATATTATGTTTTGGACACTCACTGCATTTTTCCTTATTTTAGACATTTCATAGACAAAATGATTAATAGAGACATCTCTTACTAGATTGACTCTCCTCCCACATTTTTAGGATGCCTTTTTTCAGTTATTTCTCCTTGTGTGTTCAGTCTGTATGGATTGCGGTTCTCTTGTATCGTCACTTGGTGGTGCTGTTTCCTTCTTTGTATTTTGCACTTGCACATTTCAGCAATAAAGCTACAGAATAAAGAAAACAATCAATGTTAGTAAAATTCCTGAAAAGTGCCAAGCACTTTAACACTAATTGAAAGCTTAAATAAGTGTCAGATGAGTCATTAATACACAAAGACCAAAAAATGTATAAACCCAATAAAAATAGATACATGAATCTTAAGTTCAACAGGATAAAAAAGCTCCAAGTTTATTTATATGTACAGATGAATCTGAATACCCACTCTGTCCATGTAGATGTTGCCCCCCTGGCTTGGTGGGTGTCAGGCCAGTGGTCATCAACCCTGTTGCTGCTGTAGCTGTTAACAAAGAGGCAGACAACGTTAGCTTGTTTACGGCTCGGCTGCAGGATTTTTTTCTGCTTCACAAAGAGACAATCATCAATTTACTCAATCACAAATTACACTACCAAATAAGTCCCTGAGGTGATTAACAAAACACTTGTACAGTAATTCCAGGTAATTTTCAACAGACATCACGTCCTCAGAAAATGAACACGCAGCTACAGTAGCCTATATGTGAAGCACTACAACATAACATATACATTACAATAAAAGTCCATCAGTCCTTGCTCTTGAGTTACACTTGAATTATGTATAAAACAATAATATACAGTTTTACAGTGCATAACCAAACTTCGGCTCAGTTTAGCGTGTCCATTGTACTGGGTGTGTACTTACCTACAGCAAAATATCTCCATTTCCACACATTACTGCAAAACTACTCAATTCTTATCACCACACGTCACCACCAACTCTTAACACTTATACTCGAGCAGATGCATTTTAGGGGAAAATTAACCCACCTGTAGATGTGAACAAAGAGGAAGACAACTTTAGCTTGTTTTCGGCTCGGCTGCAGCTGCAGGTTCGTCCCATACTCTATGCGCCCCCTGTTGACATGTTTGAGTATTACACTGTGACAAGTAAATCAGAACCAGAACCAGAATCAGAATCAGAATATTTTATTAGTCCCAACAGTTCAACAATTCATTTATACAGTCAGTCCATTCATAATAAATAGAATAAGATATAGTAAAAGACACAACAATAGATACTACAGCTGTCATCCACAATAAAGCATCTAAAACAGCATCATCATCCTCACAACAACATGCTTATGAAATGTAAAGTATAATTAAATTGGCATTTTAATCACAATTTAAGACACAATAAATTAAAAAATATAGGGGTGTCTACTTTTAACAACACTTAACTTATTTAACCTCTTATTTTAACAATGAACTGTACCATAGTCCCTTAATGAACTGACTTTTTAACATGTTTTTATGACATTTTAAATTCCTATACATATACTGTATTTTTTAACCCTTTTCAGAGACATGTATAAACCTATATTAAACTAACACATACAGGAAAAATCAATCAAATTTAAAAATAAATAAATAAATAAAACCCTGAAAGAATCTGATTCCACATTTAACAAGCTCATAACATCTCTTTGTTTTTTCATCTTAATAAACAAATGCCAACTTCAAAAAAATCCAGAGATGTTCAGTTTGTAGAAAATTAAGAGACTTAAGTGAAGACGACAAAATCCAGATCCATACTCTAGTCCAGATGGATCATCAGGAAACAGCTGATCCTCTCTCAACACTCCTGGATGTTCACTCTCACTCTGACAGAGATCAATGCCCCAGCTTCCATCTGATGAGAGAAGAAGAAAGAACAGAGGAGATAAATGAGTGTTTAGTGAGACTCACTTCATCAGCTGTCAGTCAGTGATGCAGCACATCCAGTATAAAGAGCAGCAGGGACTTCAGTCGCTTGTGTGAAATCAGAGCCAGTGATTTGCAGGCTGCAGTCAGACTGATCTTAGAGCTCTGACAAAGATGAACTGATCAATTGTTTAGTGTTGAAATGAGAGAACAAACACTTTGAGATCAGCTTTGATGGTGTAACAGTTTGATGATGAGGATCACTGTCTCTATACATCTTGTAAAGCTGTCAGCTGTAATCCAGCTTTATTTCCTGCAGACATCAACACAACAACAACAGTCGTCTTCACATCAACTCAAACACATGATCACAACAAGCTCTCTACTGACCTCAGAGTCTCCAGTCTGCAGTCTGGACTCTGCTGAAGATCAGACAGCTGCTTCACATCTGAAGACTTCAAGTTGTTGAGACTCAGATCCAGTTCTCTCAGATGGGAGGGGTTGCACTTCAGAGCTGAGGCCAGATAATCACAGCTGATCTTTGACAAACTGCAGTACATCAATCTGAATAAAGAATAAATTATGTCAGTTTAAAAGACACAATCATACTTGTCAGAATATTACTTCAGAATATTTAGAACTAAATTCCCTCTTTGAGTTTGGATCCCTCCACTGCAGCTCAGCAAGGAAACACTGAAGAAACACAAACATACTTACTTGATATGTGGAACTCAGACTGCTGAAGCCTCATATTAGTTTAAACTCTGGAAGTCATTTTTACTCACAACAAGACTGTGGATTTTAAATTCCTGAAATAATTTCAATTCTACAGATTTCTGTTTTTCTGTCTCAGCAAATCCTGAAAATTATGAACCAAACATTTGAAACTTCACTGAAGGATTTGAATTTAATATATAGAAAAAAAATTAACAGAGCTATAGTCAGTGAACTGACCCCAGAGTCTTCAGTCTACAATTTGGACTCTCCAGTCCAGCAGACAGATGCCTCACTGATGAATCAGACAGCTTGTTGTTACTCAGGTCCAGATCTGTCAGATGAGGGTTGGACTTCAGAGCTGAGGCCAAAACTTCACAGTGAGTCTCTGAGAGTCTACAGTCAGAAAGGCTGTAATGACACATATATTACTACATATGTTATCATGAAAGAGGACACTTTATATTTACTTCATGCATTTGATGATGAAACAGTTTGACATTCACTATTTTGATTAACATTTGGTCTTCACATCAGTGGTTCAGATCATCTGTTTTTATATTTTTAAATCTTTGTTTCTGAGGCATTTTATTCCTTTAAAGGACAGTTGAGAGATAAACAGGAAACTAGAGGAGAGAGAGACAGAGAATGACATGCAATAAAGGTCCACCACCAGAATCAAAGCACAGACCAGTAAGCTACCAGAACAGTCCCAGTTCAGCTGATGCTGTCTCCCTGTGCTTGAATGAAACAATCATTCTCATCACTCTCTCTCATACCTGCAGACTTTTAATCTTTGTTTTGCTTTAATCTTGCAGATGAAGGAGAGAAAATGGAGTTACATTGAGGCTTCCATAATGTGCACAGTGTGTGTGTGTGATCTGATCCCATGTCTGTCTCCACAAAGTTAACATGAGGACATCTTGATTAGAAAACCACTTTTACAGTCCACTATTTTTAATGTGACTGCAGGATATTTAGACTCAGTTCAGCTCAGTGAACAGTTCCAGTTGAGAAAGATCATCTCTCTTTGCTACCTGCTGCTGTCAGGTTCACATCCATAAGCAGCTACATTTACTGACTGTTCACAAACACTAATGAAACTAATGACCTGACAATATTACACCTGTACATCATTCAATATGTAATGTCATTAAATATGTTATGTTATGTTATGTTATGTTATGTGTGCGTGCGTGCGTGTGTGTGTGTGTATGTGTGTGTGTGTGTGTGTGTCTAGTAAAAAAAACAGCAAAGCTACAGTCAGTGAACTGACCTCAAAGTCTCCAGTCTACAGTTTGGACTCTCCAGTCCAGCAGACAGACGCTTCATTGCTGAATCAGACGGATTGTTTCCACTCAGGTCCAGATCTGTCAGATGAGGGTTGGACTTCAGAGCTGAGGCCACAACTTCACAGTGAGTCTCTGAGAGTCCACAGCGAGAAAGTCTGTAATGACACATATATCATTAAAGAGGACACTTTATATAACTGGATTACAGCTGATAACAGTAGAAAGATGATGACATTACTGAATCAGTTACATACTCAATTTAAATTATATTGAATAATAATTATTAATAATAATAATAATTATTATTATTATTATTATTACTATTATTATCATTTGTGTTATCATCTTTATCAGCAACACTCAAAGGAATAAACATATAATATTAGAAAATAATAATAATAATAGAAAAAAGCTATAAATAATCAACTAAAACAACATTTAAACAGCTCAAGTACATCTGAGACTAAATATAACTGACATGTCATTTCAGCTGTAAACAAGTAGAGCACTCTTATAACAATAATAAGAATTTTATATGTTTTATATTAGAAGAACTAAACTACTAATCTACACTGATTTATGATGTTATAATCACATCTGGACTTACTGAGCCTTTCTGCAGTTCCTCACAGCTGGGATCAGTCTCCATCGTCCCTCCTCTGATGTGTTGTACTTCTCCAGGTCCAACTCATCCAGAACCTCCTCTGACATCTGCAGCATGTAGGCCAGAGCTGAGCACTGGATCTCAGAGAGTTTCTTCTCTGATCTGTTCTCTGACTGCAGGAACTCTTGGATCTCCTGATTTACTGAGTGGTCGTTCATCTCCATTAGACAGTGGAAGATGTTGATGCTTCTGTCAGGTGAGATATCCTCCCTGTTCATCTCCTTCAGGTTGTCGATGACTCTCTGGATGGTTTCTGGATTGTTCTCTGTCTGACCCAACAGGCCTCCTAAGAGAGTCTGGTTGGACTCCAGAGAGAGACCATGAAGGAAGCGGATAAACAGGTCGAGGTGGCCATTTTCACTTCTGAGAGATTTCTCCATGGCTCTCTTCAGGAAGTCATCCAGAGATGTGAAATCATGATGACTGTCAGGTGGGTTATTTCTGAGGGAGGAGTCACGGCTGTCGTTGTTGCTGAAATAAGGTAAAATCTTTGATTGTGGTTTCACCAGGAAGTCCTTCAGTACCTCTGTGTTCCTGCTGGTGTAACAGTGGTACATGTAGACTGCAGCCAGAAACTCCTGAATGCTCAGATGAACAAAGCTGTAGACTGCTTTCTGGAGGATCACACTCTCTCTTTTGAAGATCTGTGTACAAACTCCTGATAACACCGAGGCCTCTGAGACATCAAGACCACACTGCTCCAGGTCTTCTTGGTAGAACATGATGTTTCCTTTCTCCAGTTGTTCAAACGCCAGCCTCCCCAGCTTCAAAAGAAGTTTCTTGTCAGCCTCCGTCAGCTCCTGTGGACTCGTCTCATGTCCCTCATCATACTTGTTCTTCTTCCTCTTTGTCTGAACCAGCAGGAAGTGTGAGTACAGGTCAGTCAGGGTCTTGGGCAGCTCTCCTCTCTGGTCTGTAGTCAACATGTGGTCCAGAACTGTAGCAGTGATCCAGCAGAAGACTGGGATGAGACACATGATGTGGAGGCTCCTGGATGTCTTGATGTGTGAGATGATTCTGCTGGACTGCTCTTCATCACTGAATCTCCTCCTGAAGTACTCCTCCTTCTGGGCGTCAGTGAAGCCTCGTACTTCCGTTACCCTGTCCACACATGAAGGAGGGATCTGATTGGCTGCTGCAGGTCGGGAAGTTATCCAGATGAGAGCTGATGGAAGCAGCTTCCCCTTGATGAGGTTTGTCAGCAGCACGCTGACTGATGACTTCTGTGTGACATCAGACACGACCTCACTGTTGTTGAAATCCAGTGAAAGTCTGCTTTCATCCAGGCCGTCAAAGATGAACAGAACTTTACAGCCAGCGAGCTTCTCTGCTGTGAGCTTCTGTAATGTTGGATAGAAAACATGAATCAGCATGAGCAGACTGTACTGCTCATCTTTGATCAAGTTCAGCGCCTTGAACGAAAACGGAATCAGTGGATTGACATCTTGGTTTTCGGAGCGCAGTGCCCAGTCCAGAGTGAACTTCAGCACTGAGAAGGTTTTTCCAGCACCAGCGACGCCGTTCATCAGAACCACTCTGATGTGTTTGTGTTGGTCAGGTAAGACTTTAAAGATGTCCTGACACTTGATTGGAGTGTCATGGAGGGTCTTCATCTTGAAAGCTGTTTCAAGCTGCTTCACCTCATGTTGGGTATTAACCTCTTCACTCTGTCCCTCTGTGATGTAGACCTCAGTGAAGATGCTGATGAGGAGGATTTCACTTCCTGCTTCATCGGTTCCTTGAGTCACACATTCACATGTGCTGCTCAGACTGATCTGATGTTCATCTAAAACCTCCTGCAGACCACTTTCTGCTGAAAGAGAAGAAAAGAAATCAGTGTGACTGTTAATGTTCAGTAGGATAGAGGAGGTAGATTCCTGTCCTGTTTCAGAGATGATGACATCAGCAGACAGATCTTCAGTCTTACTTTGTACAGTGCTGGTCTGACTGTCTGTCTGCAGTCCAGATCTGGTTCTGGATCTTTCTGCACACTGGGGACAGGAGGAGTCTCCTGATGAAGCAGACTGGTCCCAGTATGGTGTGATGCATTGTCTGCATAACCAGTGTCCACAGCTGGTAGAGACTGGATCCTTCAGGACGTCCTGACACAAAGAACAGCAGGACAGCTGCTCCTCCACAGAAACAGCCCTCCTCTTCCTCTCTCTGTGAACATGAACACATTCTTTATGACACATGACATTAGAGGAGGCCAACTGACAGCTCACAAGTAGATTCAACACATTCAATTTGAAATGAAACAATGGATACTACGACTGAAAAAGAGACAACTATTTACCAGCAAAGTCAGAGAAGAAGAAGACTGCACGCTAGTGAATATGGATGTAGACAATGCAGGATTTAAAACTCCAAAAATTGGTTTTGCAAATGTATGTTGCGGAGGGAAGTGGATTCAACACATTTGTTGGATCACAAGAAGACAACACAATGTGTTTTGGTAATTAAGTCAATGTAAACATGACATTTGCCTGTTAAGAAAACATTTTAAGCTACTCTGAGCCATTAAAACCCGGGATATGACAGGGAAAAGATGAAGGCAGGTGCCGTTGTTTCACCTTCTGCAATATCTTCAGGGGAAAAGCCATTCTTTTTCACTAAAATTAAGGAAAAGTTTTCATACTGGTCTCTCTACCTAATCAATATCAGATCTCAAGAGTTACCATGCGCTGCAATTCTGATATTGCATTTGTTGATTGTTGCTGTCCTACCTACGTGGGGAAGCTGGCATACTACCTGCTTGCGATCATCCAGCTGTGACACACCTGGCGAGTCAGCTGCTCTCCATCCTCTCCTTGACTCATGGAACCGTTACACCTTATACTGTGTTAAACAATTAACGCAGTCAGCCTGGCCATTCTGACAGGAATGGGCCTTCCCCCTCTGGAAACCAAGGATTCACCACTTTTCTCTGTACTATTCCACTCATAAACTGAATGACACTAAGAGCAGATCATTAATTGTTGGTTGCTCAACTTCAACAAATACGCACCCTCAATGCTGTGACCACAAAACAACAGAAAACCAAGATGTTTCAGACTGTAAATCATGAGAAAGTGCTCTGGGAAACGAAAACAAAACCTAAGGGGATTTTTGGCGGACATTTAAATTTAAGGAGTATTGTGTCAAAGGCAGAACAACTGGAACAATTACTGTTGGATTCCAAACTTGATTATCTGTGTCTCTCTGAAATGTGGCTAACTCAAAAAAAACCCCCATCAGGTATTTTTAGTATCCCAGGTTGTAGTGTCTGTAGACGAGATCATAAACACAGCAAGGGTGGTGGTGTTATGGTCTATGTTAAAGAGAGCATACAATGTAATCACATTGATTTGCCAAATGATAATCTGGAATGTGTGGGGGTTTCCATTACTCTTTATCCTGAAATGTCATTTAATGTAATTGCACTGTATCGACCACCAACTGAAAAGGATGTCTTCTTTGATAATTCATCTGATGTTCTCAAAAAATGTAGCGGCAAAGAAGTGCTCCTAATGGGCGATTTCAATCTGAACTGGTTAGATAAAATACGTAGAAAAGAAGTTGAAGGACATTGCCAATAAATTTCAGTTGACTTAGATGATTGAGAATCCAACAAGAACAACAAGATCATCAAAGACGGATTTAACTTTCACAAATAAAGTTGATCGTATAACAAAAACATACAATCTAATTACAGGCCTAGTAGATCATAATCTTACTTTAGTTGCAAGACAAGAGCTAGAGCAAGAGCTGTCAAAGATGCGATATAGAAATCAAACTAAATTTGAAAAAAAGAAAGGAAGGAAAGGAAGAAATATACCTAGTTTATTCCAAAGAAGGATAGAATAGAATATAGTTATATATAGTATATAATGAAATAAGGCAAACTAAATGGGAAAATATAGTCCTGAGCAGGCCTGTGATGATTTAATGTCTACATATAAGCAATTTGTATCTAAATTTACCAAAACTGTGCTTCAGAAGCAAAATAGAAAACAGACTCTGCCTTAGTTCAATGACTCTCTTACTTTGTGTCTGAGGGTCCAGGTTCATTACTGAAGTCTGGAGGATGATGATTAGACTGGTCACTCTTCATAGACAGACTGCTGGATCTTAGAGACTCTGCTCCGTCCTCCTCTTCCTTCATCTTCTGGAGTCTGAGAGTTAAACCTGTAACACTGGAGACACACACACACACACACACACACACACACACACACACATACACAGCATAATAAATCCAGTCCTGCCTCTCAATTTAGTAGCTTGTTTCTAGTTTACAGGCCAGCTGACAGTCTTGCCTGACTCTGGACTCTGAGGTGCTGACGTAAGGAAACAACAAATGTTTTACATACATCATTACTTCTTGTAAAGAGCAGATATAAACATAATTATGTAATATGTACATGGAGATTTTAACTGCTTCATGAATAACACTGAATTTATCTCCTGTAAACTCATGCATTTAGTCTGACATTTTTTAAACACATCAGCTGACACTTTGGGCCTGATTTACAAAAGGCTTGTATGTGTAAAAATGTGTGTAAACTTGACATGGCCCGCAAAAAATTGTACAAGCTGATCTACTAACATGGCGGAGATAATACGCGCTGTCCATTTAGTACGTTTACCATAATGAATATGTAGTATGGTGTGTTTTTACCCCAGTGTGTAAAATACAGGGAGGAGAAAATGCAAATATGTTATTTTGCACACGCATTGTGATTTACCAAACCTGGAGATTATTTTGCTGATGGTAACTGTGTCCATAAATAATAAGTTTGAAGGGCAGGTATTAACCTGCTGTCACTGTAGAGAGGAGTAAACAGAGGCATAATAGCCACCTGTTTAATATCATCTTCAGGTCAGTTTACAGTAGAAACAGTCTCTTACTTTGTGTCTGAGGGTCCAGGTTCATTACTGAAGTCTGGAGGATGATGATTAGACCGGTCACTCTTCATAGACAGACAGCTGGATATTAGAGACTCTGCTCCATCCTCCTCTTCCTCCTCTCCGTCCTCTTCCTTCATCTTCTGGAGTCTGAGAGGTAAACCTGTAACACTGGAGAGACACACACATACACAGCATAATAAATCCAGTCCTGCCTCTCAATTTGGCAGCTTCTCATTAGTTTATAGGCCAGCTGACAGTCTTTCCTCTGTCTGGGACAATTTATTCTCAGAAGAACCCCCAACCTATCTCTACATTTTCAGTCAATCTTTCAAATGTATGCATAAAACAGATACTGGTTATGTAGGATCACTAAAATTAACATCAGTCTCTGATACTTGCTGCTCTGACCATGTCTCCCTCCCTTGCTCTCCAGGCAGGGTGCCCATCCTCCCCCTCTCATCTATATAGGCTTGCTCTCTCCTCCTCTTTTTCTGTCCTGTCTCGCACTATCTCCTGTGAAACAGGTCAACTGCCTCACCTGCTCTGAGCTTGTTGACTGGCTGCAGCTCTCTGACGCATTTCATTTTTTTTAGATTTTATCTTTGTCTTAAAACTACCTCCCTTATAGTGTGGTGTAACAGGTCAAACCACTTTAACTACAAGCATGTTTGTTTTCTATTTTTCACAAAGATAAACTTTAACCTCTGGTTTAACTCCAACAAACAGACTTCAGATAAACATCTTCGTGTGCTTATTGACTGTGACTTATCTCTATTTAGAACGCAGCACGATGTCACGTTACACAGACGCAGAAACCAGGAAATGACACACAGGAAATAACTTTTGAAGCAAAATAGTCACCAATAATGACAGTAATCGTTATTTGCAGCCCTGATATTAACACTCACCTGCCTCAGAGTTGTTGTTTTCCTCCTTCTGCTCTGCAGACTGTAAAGTGGAGCGTGACTGAATACTTTCACTTCAGGTGCTCCACCCTGTTAACTGCGCACTTAGAAATTCACTTCTTTGCATTGCAATACTGCCACCTAATGTACAGTATGCAGTATGTAGACCAGACATTATTCTGAGAATAAATGAATAAGTCATATTAATCAGTCCAGTATTTATTAGGAAGTATATTACTCCTCTCTGTTTTTGTAGTACTTAAGAATTTTAAAACTATTTGATTTTCTAGAAACAATTCAATTCATTTGATAGTTAATATATACATTGTGTTTTGCATTTTCATAGCATACAATTTCATTTTGATCTTGGTTATGCTGATAAAGTTATTAGTTCAGATAAGTAAGTGACAGTGTTGACAGATTCAAAGGTTGATTGTAGTCGATGTATTAGTAATGCCTTAAGGCTCCAGTAGGGGGAGTCGCGTTTCTCTCCCTCACTTAATACACACGAGTGAAGACGAGAGCAGTGTTTTCATCCCTCTATTCTGCCTATTTTAAGGGCACAACATATTTATCTCTATGGGTTCCTAATATTTATTTCAAGTCTCATCCTTTCCAGCCTGTCTCACCTTTGTTGCAACCTTATCCTTTCTTCATTATATTTATCTCAATGAATTATTATGTGTTCTACATTTTCAGCTACATTACAGTACATGCATACTTGTGAATTAGAAACAGTCTCATTAATCAAACCTTAATCTGGAGAGGTCTACTTCCTCCCTTTTGTTTCTCCCTTTAACACGCTGTGCTCTAACTATGTATTCTATATTATGTTCCCCTCTTGTTGTCCTCATCTCATTTTCAGCCATAGTTCAAATACTTTTTTTTTTTGATTAGTGCTTTACCTTCACCAAATGATATGTTGATTAGCCTACTTGCATCATGTGTAGTGTCTTTTAGCCATTCTGTCTGCAAATTATTTTTCACTGGTCTGCTGTGCTTCATAATACAGGACGAGCCGGATTTAGGATCACTGCATTGTGTTCTCCTATAGAGCTAAATAAAGCTAAATGCTATCTGGTGAAAAAAACAACAGCAGAGCATTTTTATTTATAAATTTGTCTTAACTTGATCTTCACATGTCACATTCAGTTAATGAGAACTGGGATGTTGCTATGGTGACAACTCTAACAACGGCTCTGGTATTACCGTCACCACAGCGCCATCTAGCGGCGGTTGTCGGAAAGAGTTTCGTCTCGTGTGTTTCCGTACTCTTTGTTTGAGGGTGTTGTGAGTTTCTTTTCTTCCTTGTTTTGTGTCTCTGGAATAAAGTAAAATGCTACATGTATTAGTCACTGTGATGTGTTGATGTAAGGGTGAAAATTATCTGCAGGATTTGTGTTGCTAACTTTGTGACAATTCTTTATTTTTTTTTTATTTTTTGCACAAAAATTACACCAAAAAAAAAAAAAGACATAATGACAGATAACATAAAGTGCAGGGAGAGGCAGAAAACCCAAATGGGCTTATTTAAAGCCTCCTCCTAAAAATGTTAAAAGAAAATACACAATATTACAGAAGATAATATGACTACATAGAACAAACCAAATATATTTCAACATATATATAACAATAAAAATAAAAACAGAAAAATAAGATTGAGTGTATGTGAATGTGTCTGCGAGGGTTACATTGGTCTCAGTATCTGTACATCATACATGAAACTGACAAAACACATTGAGAAAAACAGTTACTTTATAACATTTATAACTTTTTTTTAAAAAGATGAACAGTTTCTTCTCAGGAGGGAAAAGCTATTCCATGATTGGTACCCCAAAATCTTAACGAAAACTGACATCTGCTGGTAAAAACTGGAATACATGCAAGATGCTGCACTAATGTAGAAAACAAGATGTAAAGGATGTGATTGGACAGGGCTGAGTCACATGATCTCACCTACAAGTTTAAATCATGTTATTGTTAAAGCCACCTGATTGGTTTATCTGCATATAAAAGCTACTAATATTTATACACACACACACACACACACACACACACACACACTTTTAAATGTCACCTGGAGCCACGAACCGTGTTGTTTAAAGGTAATCAATCAATTCTTTCAAATAAATTTAAACAAAGAAGAAAAAAGTGAACAATTCAGGACTTGGAGACTTTGACATGGAGACTTAAGTGAAGACGACAAACTCCAGATCCAAACTCTGGTCCAGATGGATCATCAGGAAACAGCTGATCCCCTCTCAACACTCCTGGATGTTCACTCACACTCTGACAGAGATCAATGCCCCTTCTTCCATCTGATGAGAGAAGAAGAAAGAACAGAGGAGATAAATGAGTGTTTAGTGAGACTCACTTCATCAGCTGTCTGTCAGTGATGCAGCACATCCAGTATAAAGAGCAGCAGGGACTTCAGTCCTGTTCAGACCAGAAGTGGAACAGCTGTGCAGCGTAGGTTGCTTCCTTTCAGCTCTCATGTTAACGTGTTGGAGTGAACACACTGAGCTCCAAGCTCACACACCTGCAAACACTTTTACTATCAAGTCTGCTTTCTCTGCAGATTTCACTAAAGTGCACAGAGGAAATAAAGTGCTGAGAGTCATGAACACACCATCACTGCAGAAACAGAGACATTCACTCATCAGTTTACTGATGGATTTACTGCTGATTCACGAGCAAGGAACACATCACCAATGAGATACGTTTTAACAGATTTATTGACAGAATTTAAATGAATTGTGTATTCTTGATGCAGAGCGATTCTTGATACGGTGATTCTTGATGCAGTGTGGGGAGGTCGGACGAAGGATCCGCCGCTGCCCAGGAAACTTGAAAGCGAGAGTGAACGAGGGGGAAGCTGTTAGGTCTGTTTATATAGGAGCCGGAAGGTGTGTAATTGGTGTGTGTTCCCGCTCCTGAAACTGCGCTTATCAAGCTTCGATACATGTCAACTCTTATCAAAGTTTAAAGCTACAGAGTCTCTGTGGGATTTGAAGATTTTTCCTGCTGTTAAATCATCACATGACAATCAGTCAGAGCTCTCAGATAAACAGCTGCTGTGATTCCTGGACTTCAGCAGAGGTTCTGGTCTGTATAAAGACCACATGGTTACTAAACGTAATGATGCTTGTGTGAAATCAGAGCCAGTGATTTGCAGGCTGCAGTCAGACTGATCTTAGAGCTCTGACAAAAGATGAACTGATTAATAGTTTAGTGTTGAAATGAGAGAACAAACACTTTGAGATCAGATTTGATGAGGATCACTGTCTCTATACACCATCTGATTGGCTGACTGTTCTCTCTCTGTCTGTCTTTCTGTCCAATCCTTAAGCCTGTCACCATTCTCCTCTCACAGCTTCACTGAGGAAAGCAGCACTGAAGGTTGGAGCTTCACCAGGAAATACTGGATCTTTGCTTTCATACTGACTGTGTTTAATACTAAACTGCTAAAACCAGCACAGACTGACTCCAACTCTCTACTGACCTCAGAGTCTCCAGTCTGCAGTCTGGACTCTCCTTAAGATCGGACAGCTGCTTCACATCTGAATCCTTCAGGTTGTTTTCTCTCAGATCCAGCTCTCTCAGATGGGAGGGGTTGTGCTTCAGAGCTGAGGCCAGATAAGCACAGCTGGTCTTTGACAACCTGCAGCTCACCAATCTGAATAAATAATAAAGATGTCAGTTTAAAAGACAAAAATCATGGTTAAAATCATCAAAGGTTTCATAATCTGTTCAGAGCTGAAGAAGGTTTAAATGTAGAAGAGGTTAGGAAATGTAATCTCCAAACAGCTGAACCCAACAGGATGCAGGTCAAAAACTGTCAAATACAAAAAGAGATTCTAACATTCAGAACCATATTCATGTGTGTGGCAGTAATCATTCCTCCTGTCCATACTGACTGTGAAGTGGTCTCTTCCTAACACAGCTACACTGTAGGAAATGACTTCATAAGTTTCAGCTGAAGACTGCTGAAGCTTCATATTAGTTTAAACTCTGGAAGTCACTTGGACTACTAACTGTAAAATCTTCATTAAACTGAATGGAACACCTGAGGAGGCCAAAGTATTAGTTGTCAGAAATATGGAGGAGCTGGAAAAATACCAATGATCAACAGGAACTGGACCATAAGGTAACAAGTAGCTGGTTTACACATAACCATGACATACACAGAAAAAAAGGTTTTCTGCATCTGGATCCATTAACCCCATGACAGAGAATTAGTGAACACGATCACCTGGAAATGATCACTTTTTTTTTCAAGTTTATATTTTATATTTTTTCCTTTATTGTACAGGTTAGTAGAGAGAGACAGGCAATGGGAGGCAGAGAGGGGGGCAATGACACGCAGAATAGGACAGCTTGGTGTGGGATTCGAATCGGGGTCGCCTGCAGTGAGGACTGTAGCCTCAACACATAGTGAACACTTTTGAATACACTGATCATAATACATGGGATTTGGAATATGATATTGACTCGGATAACAATTTCTTCTCTTCCATAACTTTGGACCTGGGTTCTGGGTATTACACTGATGAACAGTTCAACAGGAGAATTACGACAGATAAAAAACTATCCACTTCAATAGCAGGAATATCACACTTCAATCAAGGAGTATCTACATCAGTTCACAAAACCATTCAGTATCATGAGAAAATTACCAGACCCAAACCCAGCAGAATCACATCTCATTGTGCCACTCTCAGACAATATATTCACCAATGACATAGAAAATAATACAGTTAGTGGATGTAATAGCAATTTCAACTCCTTTGTAAAAATACCCAACCTCCCACCTTCTCACCAAGATATCAGAATTGTAAATTCAGTTTATTTGCATCTCTACTACCTGAGACACCAACTCAAACCTTGTGTATTTTAATTTAGGCTGTCTAGACCTTGTAATTGTAAATTCAGTTCCTTTGCATCTCTATTACCTGAGATACCCATTCAAACCCTGTGTATTTTAAATTAGGTTGTCTAGACCTCTTGATTTCACACCTCAGGGGGTCGGTGCCGATACCTGCGAGACAAAAAGTGTTGAATCACACCTTAGGTAGGAGGCTGACCCCACAGCAGACATAGGACGTTAAACACACCCCAGAGGTGGGCCTTTCTCTCAGGTATAAATGTTGATGTTTTCCAATGTTCGGGGTCTCTCTTCATTCAGAAACTGCTCGCATGTTTTGTTGATTGACCTTTTCTTTGCAAAGAAAATAAAACCTTGTCGGCCGGCGGAAATCTCTATTTCATTCTTCACCAAGAGCACAAAATTTCAACGACATGGACTATTAACAAATGATATCAGTGATCACCTATCGTGGAGTGATAGAAGGTCTGCAGCAGCTTTGCCTCCAGGTGGCATTTTTATGGGGATGTGTATGTATGAATAAATGTATGTATGTGTATATGTGTGTATGTATGTATATAGTTATTTTTGATTAAAAAAAGGAAAATGTAGCGATGATTTATATATTGATAACAGTAAATAGAGATGTATATATTGACATATAATACATATAATATATATTAGTAAAAAATGATATGATGGTATGAATTAGTAATTAAATTAGGAGCATTGATATAGGAAATAATTTAAATTCTACAGATTTGTGTTCAGTAAATCCTGAAAATTATGAACCAAACATTTGAAACTTCAGTGAAGAATTGAATTGAATATATATATATGTTTTTAAATAGCAAAGCTACAGTCAGTGAACTGACCTCAGAGTCTCCAGTCTACAGTTTGGACTCTCCAGTCCAGCAGACAGATGCTTCACTGCTGAATCAGACAGCTTGTTGAGACTCAGGTCCAGATCTGTCAGATGAGGGTTGGACTTCAGAGCTGAGGCCAAAACTTCACAGTGAGTCTCTGAGAGTCCACAACAAGGAAGTCTGTAATGACACATATATTACAACATATGTTATCATGAAAGAGGACACTTTATATTTACTTCATGCATTTGATGATGAAACAGTTTGACACTGAACATTTGGTCTTCACATCAGTGGTTCAGATCATCTTTATTTAGATTTTTAAATCTTTGTTTCTGAGGCATTTTATTCCTTTAAAGGACAGTTGAGAGATAAACAGGTAACTAGAGGAGAGAGAGACAGACAATGACATGCAACAAAGGTCCAGCACCAGAATCAAAGCACAGACCAGTAAGCTACCAGAACACTCCCAGTTCAGCTGATGCTGTCTCACTGTGCTTGAATGAAACAATCATTCTCATCACTCTCTCTCAGACCTGCAGACTTTTAATCTTTGTTTTGCTTTAATCTTGCAGATGAAGGAGAGAAAATGGAGTTACATTGAGGCTTCCATAATGTGCACAGTGTGTGTGTGTGTGTGTGATCTGATCCCATGTCTGTCTCCACAAAGTTAACATGAGGACATCTTGATTAGAAAACCACTTTTACTGTCCACTATGTTTAATGTGACTGCAGGATATTTAGACTCAGTTCAGCTCAGTGAACAGTTCCAGTTGTGAGAGTGAGTGTGTGTGTGTGTGTGAGAGTGAGAGTGAGAGTGAGAGTGAGAGTGAGAGTGAGAGAGAGAGAGAGAGAGAGAGAGAGAGAGAGAGAGAGAGAGAGAGAGAGAGAGAGAGAGAGAGAGAGAGTGAGTGAGAGAGTGAGTGAGTGAGTGAGTGAGTGAGAGTGTGTGTGTGTGTAATAAGTTCAGATGAAGCTAATATGAGGCTTTGACAGTCTGGTAGACTCACACTTGATGTGTCTGACTCAAAGTTTCAGAATATTTAGAACTAAATTCCCTCTTTGAGTTTGGATCCCTCCACTGCAGCTCAGCAAGGAAACACTGAAGAAACACAAACATACTTACTTGATATGTGGAACTCAGACTGCTGAAGCCTCATATTAGTTTAAACTCTGGAAGTCATTTTTACTCACAACAAGACTGTGGATTTTAAATTCCTGAAAACATTTCAATTCTACAGATTTGAGTTCAACCAATCCTGAAAATTATGAACCAAACATTTGAAACTTCAATGAAAAATTTGAATTTAATATACAGAAAAAAACTAGCAAAGCTACAGTCAATGCACTGACCTCAGAGTCTTCAGTCTACAGTTTGGACTCTCCAGTATAGAAGATATACGCTTCACTGATGAATCAGTCTGCTTGCTGTGACTCAGGTCCAGATGTGTCAGATGAGGGTTGGACTTCAGAGCTGAGGCCAAAACTTCACAGTGAGTCTCTGAGAGTCCACAACGAGGAAGTCTGTAATGACACATATATTACAACATATGTTATCATGAAAGAGGACACTTTATATTTACTTCATGCATTTGATGATGAAACAGTTTGACATTCATTATTTTGATTAACATTTGGTCTTCACATCAGTGGTTCAGATACTATTTATTTATAGTTTTAAATCTTTGTTTCTGAGGCATTTTATTCCTTTAAAAGGACAGTTGAGAGATAAACAGGAAACTACAGGAGAGAGACACAGAGAATGACATGCAACAAAGGTCCAGCACCAGAATCAAAGCACAGACCAGTAAGCTACCAGAACACTCCCAGTTCAGCTGATGGTCTCACTGTGCTTGAATGAAACAATCATTCTCATCACTCTCTCTCAGACCTGCAGACTTTTAATCTTTGTTTTGCTTTAATCTTGCAGATGAAGGAGAGAAAATGGAGTTACATTGAGGCTTCCATAATGTGCACAGTGTGTGTGTGTGTGATCTGATCCCATGTCTGTCTCCACAAAGTTAACATGAGGACATCTTGATTAGAAAAACACTTTTACTGTCCACTATGTTTAATGTGACTGCAGGATATTTAGACTCAGTTCAGCTCAGTGAACAGTTCCAGTTGATAAAGATCATCTCTCTTTGCTACCTGCTGCTGTCAGGTTCACATCCATAAGCAGCTACATTTACTGACTGTTCACAAACACTAATGAAACTAATGGCCTGACAATAGTACATCTGTACATCATTAAATATGTAATGCCATGTTGTGTGTGTGTCAGAGCTGGTGACTCGGACTTGCGACTCGTACTCGAGTCGCACTTAAGTCGCACTACACATTGACTTCAGACTCGACTCGGACTCGACCTCAAAAGACTTCAGACTTGACTCGGACTCGAGGCTGGAGACTCGCAAATTACCATTATTTTCATGTTATCATTTATATTCTCATTATTTATTATCTGTCATTTGTCTTCTCTGTTTGCATTTGGGAAGTGATCTCTGGCTGTGACTGAGGCTGACAGTAAACACCAACATCACGCATGCGCCATGTGTGTACGCGCGCATTTCGAGCAGAGCCTGTCTACTACTGTATACTGTATTATACAGTTATTTCTTGTTAAAGAAAATATTTATGTTTTTTTCAGGAATGTGAAAGAGGTTTTAAAGAACCAGTTTTTCATTTTTAAGTTAGTAAGTTAAATGAGTACAACTCATAATTTACTTTTAATTTTTTCATTTACTGTTAAAATGCAAAATATTGTGTGCTGCGGGCCTGTTATCAAAATACATTGTTGGTGCGATATATTTCTTTTATTGTATTTTACAGCATTGTTAAAAAAAACTCTTGTTAAAGAAAAATACAGTTATGAAATTGAAACAATCCTTTGTATTTTTTCCACATCACATTGCTGTAGATTCTAGTGA
Organism: Scomber colias; assembly: GCA_021039105.1. Lineage (NCBI taxonomy): Eukaryota > Metazoa > Chordata > Actinopteri > Scombriformes > Scombridae > Scomber > Scomber colias. The sequence goes on along the minus strand of JAJDFG010000381.1, from coordinate 133,062 downwards.
AACAATCAATACTGTCTTATATAGAGGATTTTACAGAGCTTATAGAATTTGAATTCGTGTTTGCGAGAGACTTGAAACTTGACTTGGACTCTTAACCAGAGACTTGAGACTTGACTTGGACTTGACCCTCAAAGACTTGAGACTTGACTCGGACTCTCGCTCAAAGACTTGAGACTTGACTTGGACTTGCAAAAAATGACTTGTGAACACCTCTGGTGTGTGTGTGTGAGTGAGTGAGTGAGTGAGTGAGAGTGTGTGTGTGTGTGTAATAAGTTCAGATGAAGCTAATATGAGGCTTTGACAGTCTGGTAGACTCACACTTGATGTGTCTGATTCAAAGTTTCAGAATATTTAGAACTAAATTCCCTCTTTGAGTTTGGATCCCTCCACTGCAGCTCAGCAAGGAAACACTGAAGAAACACAAACATACTTACTTGATATGTGGAACTCAGACTGCTGAAGCCTCATATTAGTTTAAACTCTGGAAGTCATTTTTACTCACAACAAGACTGTGGATTTTAAATTCCTGAAAACATTTAAACTCTACAGATTTGTGTTCAACAAATCCTGAAAATTATGAACCAAACATTTGAAACTTCACGGAAGAATTTGAATTTAATATATAGGAAAAAAAATAGCAAAGTTACAGTCAATGAACTCACATCAGAGTCTTCAGTCTACAGTTTGGACTCTCCAGTCCAGCAGACAGACACTTCACTGCTGAATCAGACAGCTTGTTGTTACTCAGGTCCAGATGTGTCAGATGAGGGTTGGACTTCAGAGCTGAGGCCAAAACTTCACAGTGAGTCTCTGAGATATCACAGCTATCTAGTCTGTAATGACACATATATTACAACATATGTTATCATGAAAGAGGACACTTTATATTTACTTCATATATTTGATGATGAAACAGTTTGACATTCACTATTTTGATTAACATTTGATCTTCACATCAGTGGTTCAGATCATCTTATAACATTTTAAAACATTGTTTTGTGAGGCATTTTATTCCTTCAATGAACAGTTGAGAGATAAACAGGAAACTAGAGGAGAAAGAGACAGACAATGACATGCAACAAAGTTCCACCATCAGAATCAAAGCACAGACCAGTAAGCTACCAGAACACTCCCAGTTCAGCTGATGCTGTCTCACTGTGCTTGAATGAAACAATCATTCTCATCACTCTCTCTCATGCCTGCAGACTTTTAATCTTTGTTTTGCTTTAATCTTGCAGATGAAGGAGAGAAAATGGAGTTACATTGAGGCTTCCATAATGTGCACAGTGTGTCTGTGTGATCTGATCCCATGTCTGTCTCCACAAAGTTAACATGAGGACATCTTGATTAGAAAAACACTTTTACTGTCAACTCAGTGAACAGTTCCAGTTGAGTGTGTGTGTGTGTGTGTGTAATAAGTTCAGATGAAGCTAATATGAGGCTTTGACAGTCTGGTAGACTCACACTTGATGTGTGTGACTCAAAGTTTCAGAATATTTAGAACTAAATTCCCTCTTTGAGTTTGGATCCCTCCACTGCAGCTCAGCAAGGAAACACTGAAGAAACACAAAAATACTTACTTGATATGTGGAACTCAGACTGCTGAAGCCTCATATTAGTTTAAACTCTGGAAGTCATTTTTACTCACAACAAGACTGTGGATTTTAAATTCCTGAAAACATTTAAATTCTACAGATTTGTGTTCAACCAATCCTGAAAATTATGAACCAAACATTTGACCCTTCAGTGAAGAATTTGAATTTAATATATTTAAAAAAACAGCAAAGCTACAGTCAATGAACTTACTTCAGAGTCTTCAGTCTACAGTTTGGACTCTCCAGTACAGCAGACAGATGCTTCACTGCTGAATCAGACAGCTCGTTGTCACTCAGGTCCAGGTGTGTCAGATGAGGGTTGGACTTCAGAGCTGAGACCAAAACTTCACAGTGAGTCTCTGAGAGTCCACACCAAGAAAGTCTGTAATGACACATATATTACTACATATGTTATCATGAAAGAGGACACTTTATATTTACTTCATACATTTGATGATGAAACAGTTTGAAATGTAATATTTTGATTAACATTTGATCTTCACATCAGTGGTTCAGATCATCTATTTTTCTGAGGCATTTTAGAAGTGGCCGGTCCCAACCTCCAGGAAGGAACTGCAGCGTTTTTTGGGATTTGCCAATTTTTTCCGGAGCTTCATTCGGGACTACAGTAAGGTTGCCTCACCTCTGACTAAACTAATGTCTGTCAAAGTGAGGTTTAGGTGGACAGAGGAGGCTAACATGGCATTTCTGAAGCTTAAAAAGTTGTTCACCTCTGCACCAATTCTTGTACAGCCTGACAATCCGTGTATCATTCGTTCTTTCTATTTTCGATTGGAAATCAAAAATCAAAAAAGGAAAAGGGACAAATTATTTTGTTTTTTGTTTTTAAATCTAACACAAAAAAAGAAAAAATGTGTGGTTTTTCATATTTCAATTTTAGGCTCAAATAAAAAATACGAAATGGAAAAAACGGGCCACAGGACTGAATTTGATTTTAATATTTAATTGGTCGGTTTACGTGACCCGGAAATGGCTCTGCGCGCAGCAGAGAGAATTTATCATAGCCCTTACCATGAATTAAGCAGATAATGATAACTACATGGACACCTGTGGGACTATAAACAGCTGAGAAACAAGCCACAAAATACGACAGAGATTGTTATCTTTAGAAAGCAAACAGTAACACCCACTGATAGGTTTACATGAGTGAGGGTAACTGGTCATTGTAAATATATACTTCCAAATTTGGGGCCTCATTTATCAAAAAGGGTGTAAAACTGCTACTACATTTTTGCATACGGCGAAAAGACAATTTCGCAATTTTCCATTGATAAATCACACCAGACCCAAGAATGGTGCAGACGTCAGAGATACACGGCGATATTGGGCAATAAATCAGTCAGAAAAAATATCTTGCATTTTAATAAGCTACAATAAAAACAAACCTCCCAGATCTCATGGAAAGTGAGCAGAAAGAAGAATAATCTTATGTAATCTGAAAAATCCTGCTGATTTTATCAGTCATGCCCTCCTCTTTTAGTGTCACACGCTTTGTTCCCTTATACAGCACATAGCTCTCCATGGTCGATGGTTGATGGCACGTGGTCCAGATCGATGGCGGCTAGAAAGCTAACACTAACGCTCATTACCAAACTTCCGGGTCACGTAAATCCGACCAATTAAATATTAAAATCAAATTCAGTCCTGTCATCCGTTTTTCCATTTCGTATTTTTTATTTGAGCCTAAAATTGAAATGACATTTTTTCTTTTTTTGTGTTAGATTTAAAAACAAAAAACAAAATAATTTGTCACTTTTTCCTTTTTTGATTTTTGATTTCCAATCGAAAATAGAAAGAACGAATGATACACGGATTCCTGACACCAGTAAGCAGTTCATCGTGGAAGTTGATGCTTCTGACTCTGGTGTCGGGGCTGTGCTGTCATAGTATGTGGGTCCCGATAATCGTCTGCATCCATGTGCCTTTCTGTCTCGTCATCTGTCTCCTGCACAGCAGAACTATGATGTCGGCAACCGGGAGCTACTAGCCGTCAAGCTAGCTCTGGAGGAGTGGAGGCACTGGCTGGAGGGGGCAGAGAAGCCGTTCATCGTCTGGACAGATCACAAGAACCTCGCTTACATCCAGACTGCTAAGAGGTTGAACTCTCGCCAAGCCCGGTGGGGTCTCTTCTTCAGTCGATTCAACTTCTCGCTCACCTATCGTCCTGGGTCTAGAAATGTGAAGCCAGATGCTCTCTCTCGCCAGTTTGCCTCCAGTAGCCCTGAGGCTGAGACTGAGACCATCCTCCCTCCAGAGCGGGTAGTGGCCATGCTCACCTGGGGCATTGAAAAGACTGTGCGGGATGCTCAAGTGATCCAACCTGACCCAGGCACCGGCCCAGTCAACCGCCTGTTTGTTCCCAGCTCTGTTCGCTCCCAGGTGCTGCAGTGGGGCCACGTCTCCCGGTTTGCCTTCATCCTGTCACTAGGTGCACTATTGCCATCCTGAAAAGGCATTTTTGGTGGCCTAACATGGACGCGGATGCCAAGGAGTTTGTGGCAGCCTGCACCACCTGTGCTCGTAGCAAGGCCGCAAATCAGGCTCCCGCTGGACCGCTGCGCCCGCTTCCAGTTCCCGGTCGGCCTTGGTCACACATCGCTTTGGACTTTGTTACTGGGTTACCTCCCTCTAGTGGTATGACGGTGATACTCACTATAGTCGATAGATTTTCTAAGGCTGCTCATTTTATTGCTCTCCCTAAACTGCCCTCTGCGTTCACCACAGCTGAACTTCTAGTCATGCATGTTTTCAGACTTCACGGAATTCCCATAGACATTGTTTCTGACAGGGGTCTTCAGTTCATCTCTCAGGTGTGGAAAGCCTTCTGTAAAGCCTTGGGAACTACAGCCAGCCTGTTCTCAGGTTACCATCCTCAAACCAACGGGCAATCTGAAAGAGCAAACCAGATTCTGGAGACTTCACTTCGCTGCATGGTGGAGAGAGAGCCAGACTCCTGGAGTATTCTACTTCCTTGGATTGAGTATGCCCACAACAGCCTCCCCAGCTCCTCCACTGGTAGGACTCCATTTGAAGTTTCTCTTGGCTATCAACCACCTCTGTTCCCTTCTCACGAGCAAGACATCTCACTTCCTTCAGTACAGGACTACATGGATCGCTGCAAAGAGATCTGGACAGAGACTAAGACCACCCTCGAACGCACCCAGGAGAATCATAGACGGCTTGCTGACTGGCACAGGAATCAGGCTCCTCCCTATCAGCCAGGTCAGTCTGTCTGGCTCTCCACCAAGAACATTCCTTTAGCAGCTGAATCCCGTAAGTTGTCTCCCAGGTATATTGGTCCCTTTCCCGTTGTCAAGGTCATTAATCCATCTGCCGTCAAACTTCAGTTACCTGAGTCCTTGAAGGTCCACCTTACATTTCATATCTCCCAGGTGAAACCTGTTGATTCTAGCGACCTGAACCCTCCTTCCGACTCCCCTCCACCCCCCCCCCCCCCCCCCCCGACTCATCGACGATCATCCGGCCTATACTGTGAGGTGGTTAGTCGATGTGAGGCGTAGGGGCCGTGGTTTGCAGTTCCTTGTGGATTGGGAGGGGTATGGTCCTGAGGAGCGCTCCTGGGTACCCTGTTCCTACATTCTGGACGCTGCGCTGATCTCTGATTTCTACCGGGAATACCCTGATAAGCCTGGTGGGTCGCCTGGAGGCTCCCATTGAGGGGGAGGTACTGTCAGGATCCAGTTCGCCGCTGCTCTTTTTCTGTCTCCATGTTTTCTTTCCCCCAGGGCTGGGCAGGGCCTTCTGGTAGCTTCTGCATCCACCCTCCTCTGCACACCTGAGATTCATCAACCTCGTTTCCTGCTCTACAGCATTTATAAGCCGCTCTCTTCCTCAACTCATCGCCAATTCGTTGTTTCATCCACTATGGTAACGCTCTCGGCTCTTTGCTCCTGTATTTTTGTATACCTTGACCCAGTTTTTGGATTTTTGGTTTATACTTTGCTTTGGACTTAACTGTTTTTTCGTTTCTCTTCTCTACCCAGCTATTTGCCTGCCCTCAGCCTCACCTCGCCCAGCCCTGTTGTCTCCAGCTGCATTTTGTTTCTTTTTTCTGTCTGAATAAACTGTTGGTTTCTGATCTCCACTGTGGGTCCAGTCTTTGTTCTGTTTTGTAAACTCCTGACACTTACAAAATGCTGTAGAGATGTAATAACTGTTTAGAGGTTGTTACAAAAAGAATAAATACATTGGAATTCAGAATCGGATAAAAATTATTTTAAATCCTGCTGTATAAAATCAGGTATTTCCTGTATTTCTGATTATATATCACATAATAACTTGCATTCACTGATAACTGTTAAATATTGATATATGTTGTGATAAAATGCTGCTGTAATAAAACCTCAACCTATAAAACAAATATTTGAAAATAAATAGAAAAAAACAGCAAAGCTACAGACAGTAAACTCACATCAGAGTCTCCAGTCTACAGTTTGGACTCTCCAGTCCAGCAGACAGACGCTTCAGTGATGAATCAGACAGGTGGTTGTTACTCAGGTCCAGATGTTTCAGATGAGGGTTGGACTTCAGAGCTGAGGCCAAAACTTCACAGTGAGTATCTAAGAGTCTACAGCCAGAAAATCTGTAATGACACATATATTACAACATATGTTATCATGAAAGAGGACACTTTATATTTACTTCATGCATTTGATGATGAAACAGTGTGACATTCATTATTTTGATTAACATTTGATCTTTATATCAGTGATTCATATCTTTTTTATATATTTTTAAATATTTGTTTTGTGAGGCATTTTATTCCTTTAATGGACAGTTGTTGTTTATGGAGGCTAATGTTGGTTAATGTTAGCAAACTGACATTACTGAATCAGTTACATGTTCAATTCAAATAATATTGAATAATTAAGAACAATTACTATTATAAAAAATCCTCAACTACATAACACCTTTTTAAAAACAAGCTTAGAAAATGCTGTAAAGATGTAATAACTGTTTAGAGGTTGTTACAAATAGAATAAATACACTGGAATTCAGAATTGGATAAAAAAAAAAAATCTAAATCCTGCTGTATAAAATCTGGTATTACCTGTATGTCTGATTATATGTCATGTAATAATAACTTTACTGCATTCACTGATAACTGTAAATACTGATATATGTTGTGATAAAATGCTGCTGTAATAAAACCTCAACCACAACCTATAAAACAAACATTTGAAACTTCAGTGAAGAAAACGAGCGAAGCTGCAGTCAGTGAACTCACATCGCATCCTTCGGTCTACAGTTTGGACTCTCCGGTCCAGCAGACAGACGCTTCACTGATGAATCAGTCTGCTTGTTGTAGTTCAGGTCCAGATCTGTCAGATGAGGGTTGGACTTCAGAGCTGAGGCCAAAACTTCCCAGTCAGTCCCTGGGTATCCATGGTGAGAAAGTCTGTAATGACACATATATTACAACATAGGTTATCATGAAAGAGGACACTTTATATTTACTTCATGCATTTGATGATCAAACAGTAAAGATACCGGGTTGAGTCCTTAGCAACTACCATAGCAACGTAATGATCAGTAGGGACTAATTATAAAGCAATACTTAAGTCAAAAATGACGCGCCTCATGCTGTTTGTGACTATCTCACCACGTGCTGTGAAACTGTTATTCAAATTTTGAATTTGAATTTCATGAATGAAGACGTAGTTTTAATGTAGACACTGGTGGGGTCGCTGGTGTGTCTGGCTCATGGAGTGATGAAGAAGAAGTAGTGACGTACTTTCTGTCCCAGCATTTCTCAATCAAATATTAAAAAGTGGGAGGGGGCAGAGGGGGTTCCCCTCTGGGATCGCATGACGTCACTGGAAATGACCACTGATTTAAACTCTTGTTTCACAGCCTTATTATTATCTTCATAGTATGTATCTGAGCCACAGAGGCTGTAGACTACAGGCGCGTTTCCATTGCAGGAACATCGGGGGAATTTTATGGGGCCGGCCCCGTTGGTGCGTGTCTCCACTGCAGGAACCTTCCCCACAGGGCCATTTACAGGAACTTTTACAGGGGCCAACGGAGTACCTACTCCAGGGTAGGTACTCCGTTCGGCCCTGAAGATCTCCTGAGTGGGGCTTGAGGTTATCCCGGCGCTGATTGGCTAAACCTAGAGCAGGCTCTGACGCGATCAGAAAGCACCAAAACAACCAGCATTTTAAAAATCCAGCAGAAGGGGAGCATTAGCCTAGCAGACACCGCTGTAAACAACAAGAAAACAGCAGACGATGAGGTGCAGGCATTGATTGCCGTCTAGAGATTCAGAGGCAATCGAAACTCATGACGTCGCCGAGGGGTCCTACTCTGCAGTGGAGACATGGCCACTTAGAGGGCCGAGTGAGAGGACGGTTCCTGTAGAAGTTCCTACCCTCTCCTTTTACCAGGAACTCCTGCAGTGGAAACGTGGCTTATGAGAGGAAGAAGAAGAAGAAGATTTGAGATATTCATGTTTTTTTTCTCTTTTTATTCCTCACAATGCTGAGGATCATGGTTAGGCTAATGCAGTCACTCCTGCTATTATCAGAAACAGCAAAAACAAAATGTATTTCTCACTCTCTAAGGTGGAATAATTAAAAGCGATGGTCATATCATTCACCCAGCATTTCATTTGTATCCAAGACACTTTATTGTTGTTGTGTTAAGAAATGTTGATGTAAAAAATAAAATCGTCAGTTGGTGAATTATCCGGTCTTTCCGGGACACAGTAGGTGTAAAACCTCCTTGTTAAATGTTGAATAATATAGCGTTTACATTTTTAAAGTAATAAATGATATTCGTGGATTACTGGATTTTAATTCAATAGATTACTTGGTTGTGCAGGCGCACTGATCACTCATGTTACTGCATATATTTAAATTCATATATCGTACGAAAAGGTGATAACGCCCTACACACACACACACACACACACACACACACACACACACACACACACTATTAGAGCCATTTCTGCATATTTAGTTTGATTATTGTTATTTTTAATAATACGGCATTATGGACAATGAAATAATTAATGGCTCTAAGTTTATGTTTTAGTTTAACTGTAAATGTTTATATGATGAGATCCTCCTCCCAGGAAATGACGTGTTGTTTTTGGACCGCTCTCTTTTTTTCGTTATCTCATGTTTTGTTGTCGACACTGCACCATCTAAAGTAGAATAAAACCTCTGTTCGATCCAAGCCAGACAGTGATTGTTTTATTGGAGTGTGTCAGGACGGCAGGTCTCCTCTGATTAAAGGAAGGTGGCCGAAACCCATAGAAAGACCACCACACACACACACACACACACACACACACACACACACACACACACGATTTCTCACATCCATCGTCCTGCTCTTACACTATGCTTCATACTTAAATTACTCTAATTTGGCACAACATTAAATTGTTTATCTGAGAGCTCTGACTGATTGTCAATTAAAACAATAATAAGTATTTCATATGATTTATATTTGAAGAATTAAATTTATAATCTGATTATAAAGTTAATCACATCTGGACTTACACAGCCTTTCTGCAGTTCCTCACAACTGGCATCAGTCTCAGCCGTCCCTCCTCTGATGTGTTGTAATACAATATGTTAAACTCATCCAGAGGCTCCTCTGACATCTGCAGCATGTAGGCCAGAGCTGAGCACTGGATATCAGAGAGTTCCTTCTCTGATCTGTTCTCTGACTTCAGGAACTCTTGGATCTCCTGATGTACTGAGCGGTCGTTCATCTCCATCAGACAGTGGAAGATGTTGATGCTTCTGTCAGGAGAGATATCCTTCCTGTTCATCTCTTTCAGGTTGTTGATGACTCTCTGGATGGTTTCTGGACTGTTGTCTGTCTGACCCAGCAGGCCTCTTAAGAGCCTCTGGTTGGACTCCAGAGAGAGGCCATGAAGGAAGCGGACAAACAGGTCCAGGTGGCCATTTTCACTTCTGAGAGATTTCTCCATGGCTCTCTTCAGGAAGTCATCCAGAGATGTGAAATCATGACTGTCAGGTGGGTAGTTTCTGAGGGAGGAGTCACGGCTGTCGTTCTTGCTGAAATAAGATAAAATCTTTGATTGTGGTTTTACCAGGAAGTCCTTCAATACCTCTGTGTTCCTGCTGGTGTAACAGTGGTACATGTAGACTGCAGCCAGAAACTCCTGAATGCTCAGATGAACAAAGCTGTAGACGGTTTTCTGGAAGATCACACTCTCTCTTTTGAAGATCTGTGTACAAACTCCTGATAACACCGAGGCCTCTGTGACATCAAGACCACACTGCTCCAGGTCTTCTTGGTAGAACATGATGTTTCCTTTCTCCAGATGTTCAAACGCCAGCCTCCCCAGCTTCAGAAGAAGTTCCCTGTCAGCCTCCGTCAGCTCCTGTGGACTCTTCTCATGTCCCTCATCATACTTGTTCTTCTTCCTCTTTGTCTGAACCAGCAGGAAGTGTGAGTACAGGTCAGTCAGGGTCTTGGGCAGCTCTCCTCTCTGGTCTGAAGTCAACATGTGGTCAAGAACTGTAGCAGTGATCCAGCAGAAGACTGGGATGTGACACATGATGTGGAGGCTCCTGGATGTCTTGATGTGTGAGATGATTCTGCTGGACTGCTCTTCATCACTGAATCTCTTCCTGAAGTAGTCCTCCTTCTGGGGGTCAGTGAAGCCTCGTACTTCTGTTACCCTGCTAACACTTGAAGGAGGGATCTGATTGGCTGCTGCAGGTCGGGAAGTTATCCAGATGAGAGCCGATGGAAGCAGCTTCCCCTTGATGAGGTTTGTCAGCAGCACGCTGACTGATGACTTCTGTGTGACATCAGACACGACCTCACTGTTGTTGAAATCCAGTGAAAGTCTGCTTTCATCCAGGCCGTCAAAGATGAACAGAACTTTACAGACAGCGAGCATCTCTGCTGTGAGCTTCTGTAATGTTGGATAGAAAACATGGATCAGCATGAGCAGACTGTACTGCTCATCTTTGATCAAGTTCAGCGCCTTGAACGAGAACGGAATCAGCAGACTGATATCTTGGTTTTCGGAGCGCTGTGCCCAGTCCAGAGTGAACTTCATCACTGAGAAGGTTTTTCCAGCACCAGCGACGCCGTTCATCAGAACCACTCTGATGTGTTTGTGTTGGTCAGGTAAGACTTTAAAGATGTCCTGACACTTGATTGGAGTGTCATGGAGGGTCTTCATCTTGGAAGCTGTTTCAAGCTGCCTCACCTCATGTTGGGTGTTAGCCTCTTCACTCTGTCCCTCTGTGATGTAGACCTCAGTGAAGATGCTGATGAGGAGGATTTTAATTCCTGCCTCATCGGTTCCTTGAGTCACACATTCACATGTGCTGCTCAAACTGATCTGATGTTCATCTAAAACCTCCTGCAGACCACTTTCTGCTGAAAGAGAAGAAAAGAAATCAATGACTGTTAATGTTCAGTAGGATAGAGGAGGTGGATTCCTGTCCTGTTTCAGAGATGAAGACATCAGTAGACAGATCTTCAGTCTTACTTTGTAAAGTACTGGTCTGACTGTCTGTCTGCAGTCCAGGTCTGGTTCTGGATCCTTCTGCACACTGGGGACAGGAGGAGTCTCCTGATGAAGCAGACTGGTCCCAGTATGAGGTGATGCACTGTCTGCAGAACCAGTGTCCACAGCTGGTAGAGACTGGATCCTTCAGGACGTCCTGACACAAAGAACAGCAGGGCAGCTGCTCCTCCACAGAAACAGTCCTCCTCTTCCTCTCTCTGTGGACATGAACACATTCTTTATGACACATGACATTAGTGGAGACTAACCAACAGCTCTTTCCCCACATAAACAGTCCATTGTTTGTTCTTCAGGCTGAGATTCAACACATTCAATTTTAAATATAATAATAGACAGTGTTTCCCACACATTACGTCCGCCACGAATAGACTTTTCGGCACAAATTGATTTTTCGGCTGTTGGCTCGCTCGAACTTGCTCATGAAAGCATTATAATGGGACTCTGACTGTGAATGTAGCTTGACGTTACAATTCTGGTGCAGTAGGTGGCGGTACTATGCATTGTAACTCCGCCAATAAAACCAAAGAAGACGCACTTAATGCACCTGGTCAACCAGAAGAAGAAGAAAACGACTACAAAAAAGAAGAAGATGAAGCCTTAGGTGAAAACAGACCTGAGAAATCAGCTGCAAGGAGAACACCTGGCTGCCTGCATGAGAATCTCAATCAACAGACCTGACCCCAAGGACTTTCCTTACGATAAGGCCTTACAGTTTTACTTTTGGAAGCCCCAAAAAATGTATTGTCCTAACAAAGGGTGCAAAGTCTGCAGGCAGTAGGGAAACACATGATTAAATGTAGGGAGTAAAAATGATGGCAAATCAACTACAACCTTCATTAAAGCGTCTCACTGAATCATCTTCAGGTCAGTTTACAGTAGAAACAGTCTCTTACTTTGTGTCTGAGGGTCCAGGTTCATTACTGAAGACTGGAGGATGATGATTAGACCGCTCACTCTTCATAGACAGACAGCTGGATATTAGAGACTCTGCTCCATCCTCCTCTTTTTCTTCTTCTTCTTCTTCTTCCTCCTCCTCTTCCTTCATCTTCTTGAGTCTGAGAGGTAAATGAGTAACACTGGAGCCACACACACACACACACACAGTATAATAAACCCAGTCTTCTTATTAGTTTGCAAGACTTTAACTATAACCATGTGTGTTTTCTATTCTTCACAAAAATAAACTTTGACTCTGGTTTAAATCCATCAAACAGACTTCAGATAAACATGTGTGAGCTTCTTAACTGTGACTTCTCTCTATTAAGAGCACAGCAGTGAGTAACATTACATCACTGTGAGGACGCAGAAACCAGGAAATGAACAACAGGAAAACACTTTTGAAGACCTCAAACACTGATTTTATATTCTTCTGACCAACTAAATTACGGTAGTCTGAAAAATAATCCACAGATTGATCAATAATGACAGTAATCATATTAACACTCACCTACCTCAGACTAGAAAGAATCTTAACACTTACACACTATTCAGTGTCACTTTAGACCCAACTTTACATTGTAAAATCATCATTTCTAAAACCCTCATATATACATTTCTTTAAGCTGGACTTTTCCTTTTGTAACCCACAGTTTACAAAATGAAGTAAAGTGCATCTTTTTTTCTTTTCTTTATTGTGAGGCTGACATTTTATGTGTATGCAAATGTAAAAATTAGACCTGTAGTTATTAAAGAAAATCAGAAATCACCATTAAACATGTTATATTCTTCATATTAGACCAGATTAAGTGGCTCTGCTCTTGGCCCCTCCCATCTGTATCACACAGAGGCATGTCAATCAAAAGTTAATAAAAGTTTAGGTTATATAGTTTTGAATTAATTTGGTCTAATTTCAGCAACTGCTACTAGTATTTATTTTTACAGCAGCTAAATTAATACATTAAAAAAAATCCCCTTTGGAGGGGCTTCTCAGCCAAAGAGGGCAAATGGGCTGTTGCCTGGGCAACAACAGCATGTTAAAAACTGCAAACCAAGTCAGAAATCTTGGTGTACTCATGGACTCAGACCTAAATCCCAACAGTCATGTCAAGGTAGTTATAAAGTCATGATTATAAAATGGAGTCTGAGTGGACTTTCACCTTTACTGCTTTACTACTGTTCCTCCCTTCTTCTTTATACTTGAGGTTGTTTTGTGTGTGTGTGTGTGCGTGCGTGCGTGTAGTTTTGACTGGGAAATCAAACAGCAATAGCAGCCCTGTCCCTGTCTCTGGTTAACATGAACATGAAGATCTGTTGTAGATTACAGCTGAATGGAAGCTACTTCATTATTTCTTTTCTTCATATCTACACTACAACCTTCATGAAACTGTCTCACTGAATCATCTTCAGGTCAGTTTACAGTAGAAACAGTCTCTTACTTTGTGTCTGAGGGTCCAGGTTCATTACTGAAGACTGGAGGATGATGATTTGACCGGTCACTCTTCATAGACAGACAGCTGGATATTACAGACTCTGCTCCGTCCTCCTCTTCTTCCTCCTCTTTCTTCATCTTCTGGAGTCTGAGAGGTAAACCAGTAACACTGGAGAGAGACACACACACACACACACACACACACACACACACACACAGTATAATAAACCCAGTCTTCTTATAGGTTAACATGACTAACTACAACCATGTGTTTTTTAGTCTTCACAAAGATAAACTTTGACTCCAACAAACAGACTTTAGATAAACATGTGTGTGCTTCTTTACTGTGACTTCTCTCTATTAAGAGCGTTGACTCACATTACATCGCTGTGAGGATGCAGAAACCAGGAAATGAAAAACAGTACACAACTTTTGAAGACCTCAAACACTGATTTCATATTCTTCTGACTCCGCTTAATCAACCAAATAATTAATGTGAAAAATAATCAGCAGATTGATCAATAATGACAGTAATCATTATTTTCAGCTCTGATATTAACACTCACCTGCCTCAGACTTGCTATAGTCCTGCTTCTGCGCTGCGGACTGTAAAATGGGGTCTGAATGGACTTTCACCTTTACAGCCTACCTGTCTGCTCCTCCCTTCTTTTTAATACTTGAGATTGTGTGTGTGTGTGTGTGTGTGTGTGTGTGTGTGTGTGTGTGTGTCATAGGCCATTTTTGGTGACATATTTCAGACTCAAGACCAACTATTTGGGGACAAAAGTCATGTCCCTAATTGGGGAAAGGCTGATTGGGTCAGTAGTTAACGTTCTATGTAACGTCCCCAAAACCATCAGGCCATGGTCTTATGTGTGTGTGTGTGTGTGTGTAAAGAAGAAGGGAGGAGCAGACAGTTAGGCAGTAAAAGTGAAAGTTCGTTCAGACTGCATTTTCTAATCCACAGAGCAGAAGGAGGAAAACAGCTCACCTTTACTGTTGATTTTAAATTCCTGTACTTGTTAACTAGACCCCACTGTGGGGCCTCTTCTGTTCAACATCTACATGCTCCCACTACCTCAGATTATACAAAACAACAAAACAGGACATTTCTGTGGTATGTCAATCTCAGAACACATATTTATTCTTACTTTACACAGACTTTAAAAAGGTGTGACTTCAGATGTAACATCCTTTGTAATCATCAACATTTTCATCAGTAACTGGAACACTTACATATGTAACTAATTACTCCCCAACACTGTAAACAATAGACCACAGACCTGTTTGTGAGGATTGTGTCTGAAAGAATCCCCTTTAAGAAGATAATCCATGGAAGTTAGTGTAAAAAAAGTTAAATTAATCTAGTGGATAACACAATCAATACACAGACCAGGGACGTCTCCATGGCAACTTGCTGTGTTATCGCGATGACACCCTACGAACTGAGGCACTGATTGTGAAGCTAGACGAAGCAACTCTCCGGGCTTATGTACACACACGCATCCACGAACACTTACACACATGCACATATACTACACCTCCCCACCCCCCCATCCCACGCCTTCGCCGCTTTAACCCCTCCCCAGTGCTTTAACCCCCCAGTGCTGCGGCTGGCTGCCTGTCTGAGCTGGAACACCACCTCCTCCCTTTTCCCCTCCCCTGGTGCAAAAGTTGTTTTGTGTTCTTATGTTGTAAAATGTGCTCATATGAGATTATGCTGCTGGGTTTTTTTTTTCCCCGTTCCCGCACTGTACTCCCACACAGAGCATAGTCTGGGAGCAGCTTTTTTTATCCTCTTCTCTCCTCTTTTTTTTTTCTTTCCTTTTCTCCCCTCTTTATTGTGCTCAGTCATCCAGTTATGTCTGTCTTATTGCATGTATTGTATTGTATGTTGTATATGTACGGACGGGGGTGATGTTATTTCACTGTACTTCTGTATAGTGACAGAATAAAGCCTATTGACAGATACCAAATCAATACCAGGATGTAGAAACTGATATTAATACTAGCGTTGTTATTAGTAGTATCAGCGCCTCACTCTATAACTCAGTGTCATACAGTCAGTGTGTTGATTTACATACTGAAACTTTTTCAGTTTCACTCATACCTAGAAGACTGCAAACCAAAGTGAGAGCACATAATCACACAGTTGTATTTGTTATATCATCATCACTTCTCATACAGTTCCCAAAACTTGAAATTGTTTTCTTTTTGGCTGTTTTCTTTCTACTTGAAGGCTACAGGCCTATATTGAATCTGTTAATCTTATTCTAATGTAGCCTGTGTGCTGAAATAACTGTTAATGTTTATAAACATGTTTAAATAAGTGTCCTGAATAGGATGTCTGGTTTTGCCACAGTATCAAATCAAGTATTAAGAGTGAAACTTCAGTGTTATTCTCAGTGGAATAGTGAAGTCACGAGTATGTAGGCCTACAATGTCCATCCATCCATCCATCAGGCCTACAATGTGTCATATAATTTACTGATAACACATTGAGACATTTTCCTCTTGTATTAGTGAGAATTACCGAATTTGGGTGCATGAGGTGATAAATCCCTACTGAAAAAACTACTTATGTCCAAATTCATGACAATACTGTATCCGTTTGTCACTATGCTGACGTTAAGGCCACACTTTACCTTTTATCTTCGGTTGACAGTCTTCCTCATATAACCTTGATACTTTTTTTGGTTAGATGATAGAAACGAAGTTTGCTGTCCAACATGGTGGAAAATTGTTTGGCTTACCAATAACAGAGTTTACAGAAATTACACAAGATCCATAGAATCCATAAATAAAATACTTATGTAAAGTATAAAATAAGTGCATTTAATTTCCTGTGTGCCAGTTTGTGTTAAAAACAACTTGATTGTCTTTTTAAAATTATAATTATTACTATTATTGATATCATTATTATTGCTGTTGTCATTACCAAAATCATAATGTGCAAGTTTAAATATAAAATGTGTCACCATCACAAGAAAATGGTGAACTAATCATATCTCATAGGCCTATATAAAATAAAATGTAATTCATTCCTTTTTTTTTTTTAACTTGCTTGTTCTTCCTCGTTGGAAACAGACACTATCAACATTGTCTTGCTTTTGCTGAGCAATCAACCCTGGTCAGTGTGACAAGCTGAATATCCAACCAGCTTAACCATTTTACCAGCTTGGCTTTGCTGGTCAGACCAACTTCACCGTGCTAGCTAACTATACTGGCAAACCAGCAACACCAGCCTGACCAGCTTGTCCAGCCTGGTAAACCAGCCTAAATCCATTTTAAGCTGTTTTATTCAGCCGGGATATGAATAAAATGGTGTTTTCAGTACAAAATGGCGGCAGCTACGACGGCGCCATCTAGTGGACGCCATTAAAACAGATCCTGGTTATAGTGAAGAAACGTTGCCACTGTGTTAAGTGAGGTGAAACTTCCGTGTTATTCTCAGTGTAATGGTGTTTTCAGCACAAAACGGCGCCACTCTAGTTATAGTGAATACGTTAGCTTGTTAAAACTTCTATTATTTTAAACCCCAAATATTTTACACTTGTGTTCAGCCAGTTTGTAACCCCCTGAGAAATATTAGCTGGCTAGTAAATAGCAAGTCTATAGAGATACCTTTTGTCTATGAAATAAAATTAAAAAAAACAGATGTGAGCACAGAACTATTTGCTGCCTTCAAACATTACATTAGAAAGCCATCTTACATCACAAAGCTGTCTTATAGTGTGGTAATATCCACCCAACTCACTCTCCACTTCACTGTGATTATCTACACAGGTTCATTTCATTTGCAGGCACCAAGTAACATTAAACCATTGACAATTGTTTAATTTGGAATTTACTTTGAGCCTTACATTGTTTGAGTTGCAAACATTTTAACAATGGTTCTGCACAATTTTGTTTGTATAAATATTAGTGGTTTTAATGATAACTATTCAAAGCCTACATTCTTGTCTTTGCCTCACTGATTTGTCCCCAACTCAGTTTCCAATCCAAACTACAGAAAAAATAACTAAATGAGTAAAAATACATTTCCATAATTAGACAGGCCCCAACAGTAAAGTCTCTCATGCTAATCTGTTAATAGACAGGTCCCAGTATGTGAGCACAGCAACAGAAATATCAAGTGTACATACAAAAAGCATTTCAACAAATATGCATAAATGTGACCCAATTAAAAGCACACAAAGAAATTACCGTGTGCGCCTCTTGAACCGTGCAGAATGTTGTTAATTTGCAATGCACTTTTCCCTGCAGGTATGTGGTTTCTCTCTGCTGTTTTATTGGTTCGGACCCATAATGCAACAGGTTTGCCCTTCACTGAACTCTGGAAATTTGGCTTGTGACACTCCTCAATATACACTTGCAATCAAGAGCACTGGATTTTTAACAGGTAGGGTATTTTAGTCAAATTCTAAAAATAAGTTATAATAAAAGTTACCCTTTTAAAAACACCCCATTACATTTTAACTCCTTTTTAAATGACTGAATTCAGTAGTAATGGTAATGACAAAGACTTGGAAGACCTAAGCCACCTTGTAATTTAGGCCTCTGTAGCAGTTCTGACCATGTTCTAGGTTTTTTAGCATCCTATATAAATGAAAGCCTTATCAATAGATTTGAGAAAAGATTTAAGATAGAGTGGGATACACTGAAACAGAAATTTGGGTAGTTCTAATTTGATTCCCAAATAGTGGACAGAAATGTTCCTGATAAAGCTTCTGCATGTCCCTTGTAATGTTAATACCCAAATATTTCAAGCCATTTGGAAGGGTAAGGCCTTGCCCTGTATTGGAAGAGCCAAATCATTAACAGGGTAACAGTCACTTTCAGTTTATACAAAATTTCCTCAAAGCATGGATAATATGGGATGTGCACTTAACAGCCCAAACAAACATTTATAAATGGTCTGCATATAGAGATACTGAGGTGTGGAGGTGGTAGGACCAAGTGCAGCACAGAACACTGGTGAGCAGTTTGAAAGCAGTCTTTATTTTGCAATCAGCAATGTTACTGTACAGATATACACCAGAATGTATAAAAAGGGGCAGGCTGGGCTCAGGGACAAATATGAAACAGGGTCAGCAGCAGGTAAGCAGACAGTCCAAAAGTTGACAGGCATACAGATTATGTTAGTAGCACTTACAGAAATGCTGTGTTCAACCAGGCAGGGGTCTCTAGGCTCTTCTCACAGGATCAAAGCCAGAGATGCCACACATCCACGAGTAGGGAGGAACAGGTGATACACGAGGTCAGGAACAGAAAGCTGGTGCGTTTACAGGGGTAGACACGATGAGGGGAGGTCAAAGGCAAACAGGGTCAGAACCAGGAAAACAGTCCATGAATGAGTGCTGGAAGATCTCTCTAGGCAAAGAGTGGGTAGACAACAGGAGTATATATACTGGCTTGATTACAGATGGGTTGCAGCTGAGAGTCCAGGTGAACGGCATTAACTGATGAGGTGGGTGTGGCTGATTAGCAGGAGTGGAGTAGAGGTGGGGTGAAATTTACCAGAGTTGCAGGAAAAGAGCAGAACTGTGACATTTCCCCCTCTATGAATTCCATTTATTAATGGTAATGATTTGAGTGTAATGGATAAGGGCTCTATGGCCAATAGTGGACTGATTCCTGACGGTCCCCCTCAACAGCTGGAAGTACTTTGATTTCTTGCCTTTTGTAATTACAAAACAAATGATTTGGACGAGCCTGTTTAGTAATGGGGAAACACCTCTTCCATCACTGACATTCATCCCCCTTTTCCACATGATTCATATGACTTTAAAAGGCTTTCCACGCTAAGAATGATAACTATAACGACAAAGATGATGATGGTGAACATCCACACACAACATCTTTGTACGATGAAGAGAGATACACCCATCTAAAGAAATCACTTCTGGGTGTCATTCTGCTCCAACTTACAGCATGTCACTCTGTGGTGAGAGAGGAGCAACACCACATTAAAATAAATAAAATCATCAACCAGTTTCCAAAGTTAAAATGACAGTGAAAATTGCAAAATGGCAGCACATGCGTAGCACCACTATTTACATCATTGTCATTATAATTATTGTTATAGTCATCATTCTTAGGGCCTGACTTACTAAAGGTTTGCATGTGTAAAGAAAGATGTGTGCAAACTTGACATCACAATATTTTTGGTTTTACTAGCAGCATTGACTTTGTCACAAATACTCTCCCATATAGCATTTTTTCTGGTAATATTATTTTTGCTGTAACTCAATATATTTCTTAACATCTTCCACTCGAACTTTCTGCTCATATAAACTCTCCATAAAGACACAAAACCCTAATTTAAATACTGCTGTCTGCACCTGTTGTCATTTGCGCAGTTATTCTTAGTAGATCACCCGCAAAAACGTACAATCTGTTGCACTGCACACGAAATGTACTACCTTTGTTTGGGATCTTAGTAAATCAGGCCCAAATTGTGGATGGCCCTTAAACAATGTTCAAGATGACTTTGACACAGCAGCTTCAGCTTCTTGTTCATCAGCGTCAGGCATGTTCAGGTGGACTCCATCTTCAGCTTCAGCTCTGACATTGACAGCATCAGGTTGTGGCTGCTGGACAGCTTCTTCCCCTCCCCCCCTTTGGACACAAAAGAGGAGAAATATTAACCTACAATTAACTGATGTATACAAGTCCGGATTTAGTCTTCTGTTAGAAAACTGCAGGAATCCAGGAGTTCGGTCAACAATCTTTAATAATGTACATGTCTTTACTGGAGTAAAGACAGGTACATCGTTCTTATCCAAATGAATAACAAGCCAATAATGACTTCTTGAAGTTGTGGTTATTAAACAACAACATAATATATATATTTAGTTATAATGGTCTGAATAAACAAAGAAAGAATGGCAATAATAGCACTGCTGTTGTAAACCATCAGCTTCACGGTCGTACAAGTAATACTCCAAATGTCCACAAGAGGGCTCTGGACTGCAACCAAAGATCGACAGCACATTGACTACAGGCATCAGTAATATTATGAAACCTATGACCAAATAAGTAAAGTTTACACTGTTAGCTAGTCATATCAAATAATTTATGACTAATCTATTCAACATTATATTAAAATAAAGAAGATAAGTGCTGCTAATGAACTAGTGGTCAAGCTAACAGCAGAGCATTACACCTACTGCAAGTAATATAATAATGAACTGTACATGAAGGTTATTCCTTAGCAGCATGTATTAAAGCAATTATCTGGTAATGATGCGTAACTTAACACTTACAGTGGCATTTACGCACAACTTGGGAAGGTTTCTGATGACCCGGACGATGGTTTGGTATAATGCTGAGTTGTATCAGAAAGTACTGTGATCATTAACCATTTATTATGGACAGAAGTGGAAACTGAAATATGACTGCTTTGTTTTCTTTATTTTGTCAGTTCTCACGTTGGTTTATGGAGCTGGTTTTGTGGAACCGCAATATATGCTAAAACCATCAGTCGAGTCTCTTACCATCTTTTGGAGGGTACGCTACAAAGATGATAATAATTAAATATCTTCACAATGTATGCTGTCAGTCAGACAAAATAAGCTAATTAAAGACACCATTGTGGCCTCTAAGAAACTGTCACTATTTTAACATTTCATAAACTTAATTAATCGACTAATCAAGAAAAGAATTGGCAGGTTAATCTAGAGTGAAAATAATGAAATTCGTCGCTGGTTTGTCTCTGAACACTTGAGATTTATTTACCTTGTCAGGCAACGCTTCCTCAATACACAGCAAACAATCAGGACAGTGAGGAAGAGGATGAGGAGGATGAGGAAGAAGATCTGCCACCATTCCCAAGTACCTAACAGATTTAGATGAGACAGAGAGAAATGAAAGAGAAACTGTGACACCAAACATGAGCTGCAGCCACAACTGGGAAGATTACAGTGTTATTCATCATTGTGAGTGAAAATGAGGGTGTTGGGGTTTTTCTCCTCATTAACCACACGGCTCACTGAAGGAGGTGAAGGAGATGTTACTAATCTGCACATCTGATCTGACTCAGTAAAAATCCACAGTGAATTGTCGTTAGCTTAGAAACTGCTCACCTGGGTTGATTGCTGGAGATTCAGTAGCACTCTGAACTGTGGCTGAAAGAAAGAAATGAGTGAGTATCGTTAAGATGTCTCACTCTGTCAAAATAATCCTTCACTGACAACAAACAGAGATCTAAAAGACACTTACCATCACCAAGAAGCCAGGGACACTCTGCAGGAAACATAAAACAAATACTGAATTTAGTAATCATAGAAATGAAACACCTAATATTTGTAATTATTATTATCGTGTTTTATTGTAATTAGGATTATTTGCCTTTATTTTATGCCTTGTGCTGCATTAGAAACAAAGTTTATCATTATTATTATCATCATTAAGAAAAGATTTCACATGCATTTCATATTTCATTTCATATTGTTGTTATCATTATTATTATTATTGTGTATGTATGTATTTTTTCTCCACACAGGTCTGTCTTTTGGTGTCCTGATGTTTGTGGAGAGAAAGTTTTAGCTCTGTTTCTGTTTATAAACTTCACAATCAATACAAAAAACCCCCCCCCCCGAAAATCTGCTGAGGTACTTGTGCTTTACTTGAGTTAGGAGTGTGTTATATATATCGTCTATGATATCATCATATCATCATCACTGTTGACGTTCAGTATTTACACATTTTGCAAGAACTTTCATGTTCTGTCTTTCTACTTCTTTAAATCTCTGCTGCTCAGATGTTGGCTTCTTGTTAAACGTTGAGCTGACCTCTGACCTCTGACCTCAGGAGTGTGTGAAGTGAACCTAACAGAAATAAACAAGGTGATGCTTCATATCTTACCGCTCTTAATGATTTCTATCGGTCGACCTGCAGCCTCCATCACCAGCTCCACAGCCTGCATCAGGTGACCACACACAGCGTTTACACCCTGCTGCACACACACCTCACAGCTGGAGGCTGAAGGTGCAGAGATGGAGGAGCAGAAAGGAAGTGTACCGTTTTTCTGCCAGAGGTTACCAGTGTCATTATTGGAATCATACAGCAAATCCACATCTGTGATGTTTGGGTCAGAGGAACGATGGCAACTAAACATCTGCAGAGAGAGAGAGAGAGAGAGAGAGGGAGAGAGAGAGGGGGAGAGAGAGAGAGAGAGAGAGAGAAGAAAGAAAGACCCAGAGAGAGAGAGAGAGAGAGAGAGAAGAAAGAAAGACCCAGAGAGAGAGAGAGAGAGAGAGAGAGAGAGAGAGAAGAAAGAAAGACCCAGAGAGAGAGAGAGAGAGAGAGAGAGAGAGAGAGAGAGAGAGAAGAAAGAAAGACCCAGAGAGAGAGAGAGAGAAGAAAGAAAGACCCAGAGAGAGAGAGAGAGAGAGAGAGAGAGAGAGAGAGAAGAAAGAAAGACCCAGAGAGAGAGAGAGAGAGAGAAGAAAGAAAGACCCAGAGAGAGAGAGAGAAGAAAGAAAGACCCAGAGAGAGAGAGAGAGAGAGAAGAAAGAAAGACCCAGAGAGAGAGAGAGAGAGAGAGAGAGAGAGAGAGAGAGAAGAAAGAAAGACCCAGAGAGAGAGAGAGAGAGAGAGAGAGAGAGAAGAAAGAAAGACCCAGAGAGAGAGAGAGAGAAGAAAGAAAGACCCACACAGAGAGAGAGAGAGAGAGAGAGAGAGAGAGAGAGATGGCAGCTTATTTAAATGTTGAGGCACTTGTACACTGTTGCCCAATTAATTGGAATCATTTTGTTTCAGACACATTCTTCTTTTTCTTTTCTATTTATTTATTTCTATTTATCAGTAATCATATTTGACCAGAGGCAATGAGATTAATCAATACAATTTTGAGAATATTTACACTTTATCTATCAAGAATAAACCACACTGTCACAATCATTTCATGAGAAGAAGTAAAAAATATTTTATTCCAACTTTATAGGCAGTGTAGACTTCCACATTTCAGAGGGAAATGTTAAAATGAACAAATAGGTACACATGTTCCTTTGTTCCACGTGCAATCAATGCAGTTAACTTGTACAACCCCAAAGAGTCTGGGTCTGAAATGAAGTCTAATTAACAGAGAAGAAATTAACTTTTAATGTATGTTTAAGTTCAACAGCTTCAGCCGATTGGACTCGAAGATATTCGTTGTTCACAGTGCAGGTGGTGAAATCACAGAAAAGTTATAGTTTGCAGAAGTTAGAGAACAATTAACGGAAGTGGGGGAATAATAGTACAAAGACAAAATAGATTTTCATCATTTTACATCTTTTGGAATAAAGGGAAAAAATAATCATATCAGTGTTTATTTTTTCCAAAGTAAGCAACTCAAATATATTTATGTGGTCGAGAACCTGACAAAAACAAAGTGGAGTTAAAAACTTAAGCGACCCCCACTGTACAGCTGCATAACTTTACTATTTAGTATTATTATTAAAAATCTATAGATATTCATCTGCAAAAACGGAGGGGAGAGAAACTCACCTTTGGGAAGAAGAAGACGAGGAGAAGAAGGAAGAAGTTGATCTGACGATCTGACAGAATTCTCGCGTGTGTATGTGCGCACATACACACCCTCCCTCTCTCACCCACGTGCCCAGCCATCGACGGAATACTCTTCATATTGGCTGTGGTCCATCTTGTTGCATCAAGAGAGCTCGTGCATGGTTGTAAACCTAGATGTCTGCAACCAGGAACAAGTCACTGTACATATTCATTTGAGAATCCAAAATCAAAGAATATGAAAATGTTATTTATTGACTTCTTCGGATGTGTGAGGGACAGCACGATGCAGGCGCGCACGCACAGTGGGCGCATGCACAGACTCACGTTGAATGTCCCAAAGACTCTTACCAATGAGTTAAAGTGAGCCTAAGTTATGACAGCTCGAGCGCACTCTACTGCTCTCCACTGATATGACTGTGTGCGTAATATTGATCAGAGCTGGGAAGCGTTTCATCGGAGGCTTTCTCTGAGAATGTTACAACACCGTGAAGCATTTTCACCTGCAGTCTGCTCCGTTTTAAGGATCAATCCACAAAAGATTTTGCGCTGATCTGCAGCTAAGAGCAACACGCAGATGGCTGTATGTGACAGTCCGCTGCAGCTCCAAACTGTGCATCTCCAAACTGAGAAACAGGATGTGCGCATTTACGCATGCGGTACAGCAGTGGTAACTTCATTAACACCGGCTCCAGTCCTCTACAGTAATGAAAACTAACCACCTCCTCATCTTTTCACTATTTCACTAACGTAATGGATGTATTAATGAAACTGTGACATAAAGGACTGATGTTTATTACATGGTAAAAGTGTGTGTGTGTGTGTGTGTGTGTGGTGGGGTGGGGTGCTGGTGTGTGTGTGTGTGTGTGGTCCAATTAACGTCCATATCCGTTACTTTTTGGATGTCCCCTATAGCCAATCACAGTAAGTCACGTGTCTCATCATTGAGCGCGTTTTTGACAACATGGTTGCTATATGATGAAATATGCTATAGCCTATTTCATCATCTGCTGCTGCTGGTTATAAAACATCATCAGGATTCATTTCAAAGCAACTCGCTGCATTTCGTGCTGGTTGGGACTCGGATAGAAGCTGTTGGCTGATGTCAGGTATCACACTTTGTCACTGAGCTCAGTCCTGGGTGTAAATATGAAGTGGGTCTATTGTGTGATTCTCTATTTAGATATGGTTTATATAATGCTTTGCTGTCTGTCATCTTTAACTTAAACTATCTCCCTCCTCAAGCAGCTAGTTTTTGTAGCCTGTCTAGTCATTTATGGGACACTTTTGGTTTCATGTATATAATGTAATCCCCCCCCCCAAAAAAAAATAGCAGTGTCACGCTCATTATTTCGTTTCATCTCGATTTTGCTGCATTGTATGATTCATTGTGACTCATTTCTTGTATTTAATAGCGTACATATATATATATGTATATATATAGTCCTACTCATTTCATGTTTAATCTCTGAGCAGATTATGGGGAAGAATATTAGGCTGTGTGTCATTTTGTGCTCTCTTTGTTCCTCCACTCAAAATGTCCTCCATGTTAACTCTCACATGCTGTTCAACGTCACATTTGACCCATTTTTACATTTAAGAGCTGTAAAAACACCATAAACACATTTCTATTAGCCAAACCTTTCCTTATGTGACTCACAGTTTTCCATCATGGAAATAAAATGCATCATTTTTACATTTTTATTCAACTGATACACGAATTTGACCTGTGTTTATTTTACAATTAAAAAATCTATAAAATGTTCTCAGACCATAAAATAGTTATTATAAATGTCTTTTTTCCATAAGAGTAATCAAACAAACATTTATTAATGAATGAATTAGTGTAATATGAACAGTATGTGAGGATTAAAGAGTAACAGTTGTATGTTAAAAGTGCATTGAGATGACTTGTATTGTGATTTGGTGCTATATAAACACATCTTATCATCTATATCATTATATGTATGTTATATTATTTGTATAATAAACAAGTTTGTGCTTCATTCACTGGTCTCTCCTGATTTAACTACTATTAAATAAATCTACTCTCCACTACAATAATAATAGTGAGGAAATGTTTAGATGATAAATCAGCTTTTTAATTAATTGATAAAAAGATTTTATATAATGAGCTCATGTCATGTTTTTGAATGTCGGGGGACCATCTGAAGGTTTTCTGCTTAAAATAAGATATCAAATAAACATTTAAAGAGGTGACATGCAGCAGTTTGGGCTTGGTTGTTTCATTAATTACATGTCGCTCCCTAAAAAATGCTGCTGTTATAAAGTGTTGGTACTGAAACTGTCAGAGGTGAGGTGGGGTCAGAGGTCAGTTTTAAGGTAATTTCAGGTGTAAGACACACATATATATATAAGTAGTCTATCCACCTCTGTGATTATTTTCTTCTAGGCTTTTACAGTGAGTTTAACCCTCTTGTTGTCCTCTAGTCAAGGGAGGAAGGAAGGAAAGGAGGGAGGGAGGATGGAAAGGAAAAAGGAAGGAAAGGAGTGAGAGAGAGAGAAAGGAAAGGAGGTAGGAAGGAAAGAAGGAAGTGATGTGACTACCAGGCCTGTGATGCAGACAGTTGATATAAAAGCACCAGACGTATTTATTGCATCTTTTAACCATCCTGTTGTCCTCGAGTCAAGGGAGGGAGGGAGGAAGGAAAGGAGGGAAGAAGGAAGGAAGAAAGGAGGAAGGAAGGAAGGAACAGTGAAAACAGAAGGGAGGACGACAGGAAGGTTACACAAAATAAGATGAATGAAAGTAAGATGACTCCTGATGATTCCTACCTGACACATTGAAAGTGAATCAGTCTTTAAAGGTTCAAATGAAAGTAAAAGTGTGAGTGATCCTGTTCTGCCCTGAAATGACTCAACACAACATCGTTCAGTTACAATAAGACACACACTGACACATCCTGCCAACATCTATTAGTATAAGCCATAATAACACATTTTATATTCTAATACACATGAGACACTTAAAGTCATTTGTTCAACTTCAGTTATTAGGAAGTTAAACTGGTGCTTTATTATCAGTCATGAGTAATTAAAAATGAAGATTTAACATGATTTAAAGGGAAAACTTTGATTATACATTGATTTTATTAATTCAGTAATCAATCAGTGATGGGGTAGACATATTTAGTGTACATATTTGACATAAAAAAATGTAAGAAAACCAAGAAAAAGAAGATTTAACAATGGTTTTATGATATTTAAACAAAAATAAGAAGACAATAAAGTAACATACAG
This sequence comes from Scomber colias, assembly GCA_021039105.1. Taxonomy (NCBI): domain Eukaryota; kingdom Metazoa; phylum Chordata; class Actinopteri; order Scombriformes; family Scombridae; genus Scomber; species Scomber colias. The sequence goes on along the minus strand of JAJDFG010000381.1, from coordinate 105,752 downwards.
TACATCAGGATTAAAGGATTAAAGAGGGAGTTTGTCCAGGAGCACTGAGAGCCACACTAACATCAACTAACACAAATGTACAAACAACACGTGTGTACATTTGTCTCAGTCTTCATCTCACATGTAAAACAGGATCAATCTCTTATTTATTACCACTTATATCATAAATAAGTCATAAAATTCTTCACTTCCACAGCAGAAGAACGATTACTCTGTCAGCATTAAACTAGACACACACACTAAGTAATTTTTCTTTTTTAACAGGCTTATTTATTTCCATTCCTGTATTTCTCAGTTTTAGGTGTTGAGACCTTCATGATAACGTTCAGGATTTAGGATTTGAAGCTAGTTGAATTTTATCTGAAAGCTCCGATACACCAAACCGACCGTATTACTCCACTAATCTGAATCTGAATCTTTATGAAAGTCCTCATTAAATCTAATTAGGTTTAACTTTGAAAGTCAAGAAAATATGTTTGTTCAACTAAAAAAAAACTAAATTCTACAAACTGCACCTTTAAAATAATATTTAACTGATGTCATGGGGGGGGGGGGGTTTGTTGACAAAAGGTTAAATGTTTCTGCAATCGTCCTCCAACTGCATTAGTTTTGATTCCTTGTGAAACAGAAGCACTAAGTTAGTTTTCAGTGAGCAGATTACTGTCATGTTTCTGCAGTCAGCTGATTCCTTCTGACCGGGTTTGGTTTGGGAACGCCTGCAACCACTGCAGGGCTTCAACACCTGGCCTGATCCAAGCAGAATAATGAGATAATAATAAGCTCCTAATGCTGTGACAATAAGATGATAAGCTCCTAATGAGGTGAAATGAGGTGATAACGAGATATGTGACAGATACACACTGTGCAAAGTTTATAGTTAAGGTCTTAGTTTATGCTGCTATAGGCTTAGACTGCCGGGGGACTCCCATATGATGCACTGAGCTACTCTCTCCTCCTCCTCCCTCTCTCTCTCTATCCATCCATCTATATCCATTAACATTCATGCTCTATTAATGCATTCAATAAGCTAAACTTCTTCCCCGGAGTTGTCTGTGCTTTCTGGTCTCACAGGTAATCTGGGCCTGTAGACGTCCGGATGACAGATTCCAGTCCCAGACCTTCAATGTGCTTCTCTCCTCTATCCTTCCTCTCTCTCCTCTTCCTCTCTCTCTCTCCTTGTCATGTCATATTGTTGCATTTTCTGTATTTTTATACTAAATTTACATCAGTTTTGTGGTGATTTCTCTCTTTGACTTTAGTGTTTTTTTTGGTTGATCTGCGTTAAAAGGCTGTTCCACTAGCTCTGCCTCATCCTGAACCTAAACCTACATAGACTGATTAAATGTTAAAAGCAATTAAACGAGACGTCCAATATTTAAATATCCTGTCTTCTGTCAAGAGTTTTCTTTAACTTCTGATTCTTTTTTCCCCAATTTTGTTTATGACATACTCTAAAAACTATCCATCGCTCATCTAAACAGCTTGGTTACTGTGATTATAATTGGAGATTAGAGAGATATGATTTCTATTTCTTGTGTTTATGAGTATAAAGTGCTTTACAGAAATCATCTTCTGTCTAAATGAGGTCCAGAAGAAATCAGATGACTGATCGGCTGCATGTATAATGTTGATTTACAGTAATCTGGTTACTGAAGTGAATGTAAACCTGAAGTGCTTCACTTAAAATAAAGAAAAAGCTGATTATCACGGTCAACAGCTTCCCATTGTTATCATGTTACAACTAATTATTATTTTCCTGATTCATTGATTGGCTCGTTGGGTTAATAAAATGTCAGAAAACTTTGGAAAAAATATCAATTACAGTTTCCCAAAGTCCTCAAATGTCTTGGTTCGTTTACAACTCATAAAATATTCAGTTTACTGTCATAGAGGACTAAAAAAATAATAATAATCACATTTAAGAAGCTAGAGGACTAAGTCTCTCGGCTGGCCTGGGACCGCCTCGGGATCCCCCGGGAAGAGCTGGATGAAGTGGCTGCTGCCCCCCGCGACCCGACCCAGGATAAAGCGGAAGAAGACGGTACGGTACATTTAAGAAGCTGTAATCAGAGAATTTGGACACTGTCTTGACTCTAAATCATTAAATCTCTTATTAAAACAGCTGGCGACTAATTGATGAACTCTTATAAGAAGTTAACGAGCGACTGAGACTCGGTACTGAATCATGTGTTGGAGCTTGAGTCAGCTTGGTGTGTCAGAGCGCTGGATCTAGGCCTATAGAAGAACTTGAGCTGAGTGTCTGTCTGGAGTTAATGTACGAACCAGACACACACACAACTTTACTTTGACTGGTCAAAGTATATAACTGGACAATACCGCACATCTGGCAGCGAGGTTAACGTCCAGAAAACGTCCGCTGGGATTTAGCGGAGACCCGTTCAGTCGTTATGAACCGAACCAGCAAACCGTGGAGCGAAGATTAAAATCCTCTTTAAATTCACCCGAAAAACTCCTGAGCAGCGTTTTATCATCTCTGTGATAGTTAAGTACCCAATCACTGAGATATAAACGATTAAAACTACTCAGAAATGAGGCTTGACGGAAGTTTCAGTCAGGATGACTGAGAGGTTTAGAGGAGACGCTGAGAGGAAGTGTTTCACAATGGAGTGGGTTTCAAAGTGGTTCTCAATGATCTGCACTTAAGTTTGACAAAACCACATCGAGGAAACATAAATCTGTCAGACCTCAGGGCTGAGTTTTGTTTTTTTTAAATCGACTAGCGAGAGAGTGAAAATGTATTTCGGGTTAATTAGACTTAAATTCAATGTATTCATTTGGGATTTTGATGAGACTTTTTAAAATCTACAATAGATTTAAAAAGATAGATAAGATTTGTAAGTAAGTCTTAACATCACCAACATTCATGAAGGAGTCAGTTATTTGATCTGAATCACTGGTTGGTTTCTCTGTATTTACTCTTTGATGTTTAAGTTTCAGTCCAGCAGCTGTGTGTTTGTAATGACACGCACGATGTAAAACAAGTTAATGGACTATAACTGTACTCAGGGTTTATAATGTGACTCTCTGTAGAATAAGCAGTAAGTAAAATGAATGAATAGTTAAATGGTAAATCTGTTCCTTCACAGAGCAGACCGACCACATCTGACAACAACAACACAAGTAAAGATATGATGACGGAGCAGTAAAGAAAACTAACCTAAAACAGCTGCTGGGTTTATTTAAAAAAAGCTAATTTGGATTTATCGTTTGCTTACTTTGAATATCCTAAAAAAACAAGTTTAAAAAAATCTATTGTATAAAATCAAAGGTGAAAATGTCTTCTTTTTTTTTTGCATTATTTGTATGAAATGTGGCTCTTTGGACTCCTGGACTTAAAACTCACTCAGACAAAAAGAAAATATATATATATGTACATATGCAAATTTTAGTATAGTTATATATAGTAATAATTATATTTAATAGTTTGTAGCATTTATTTCATCTGTTTTTATGGATTATTATTATTATAATATTAGGTTATCATTATTTATTATTATTATATTATTATTATTATTTGTTGTTGTAGTAGTAGTAGTAGTAGTATTATAATGAATATATAAAGTTTATAGTTTTGAGTTGTTCTGTTGATGTTCAGTCACATCTGAACTGTGTCTATTCACACTATCACTATGTCGTCCAGCTGAACTACTTCCTTCACATTATCCTGATTATCTGCTGGACTGTATGAAACTTGTTTGGAGTGTTTCTTGAAAATCCAACACACAGCAGCTCCAAAAACAGCAGCAGCACCAAAAACAATGGTGATGGTGACACACAGCCAAACTATCAGCCTGGTGGAGTTCACTGAAAGGAGACAAGAGGAGAAAGAAAAGTGTTAATAGTATTATTGATGATGATGATGCTGTTCATTCATCTCTATTTGGAAGAAACATTACAAAGATTTGAGGCACTTTTAAATTCTTCTAGATTCGACAACGAGCCCAAAACATGAGAAGCTTCTGTTGTAGATGAACATCTGGAATAACAAACAGGTGCTGGACCAAAAAACTAAATCTGAACTTCAACTTTAGCACTTTAAAACAACCACAGCTGAAACGAAGTGCTGTACATAAATAGATAAAACAACACAGGAACATAAAACAATTAACAGGAAATAAATACTAAAATAATTATTTATTGTTTTTAAAACAAATTAAAAACAATAAAACAAACCAAGACGACGGTTTTAAGACGAGTTTTAAAAATGGACAGTGAGGAGGCTTGTCTAACATTTAAAGGAAGCTCGTTCCATAGTTTAGGAGCAGCTACAGAAAATGCTCTATCCCCTCTGAGCTTCCGCTTTGACCTCGGTACCTCCAGGAGCAGCAGGTCAGCTGACCTGAGGCACCGAGCAGGAGCGTAGAGCGGGGCCAGACCATTTAAAGATTTAAACACAAATCAAAGAATCTTTAAAATGGACTCTAAAGTGCTCAGGTAGCCAGTGGAGGGAGGCCAGGATGGGAGTTATGTGCTCTCTCTTACGTACTCCAGCTGCATTTTGCACCAACTGGAGACGTGCGAGGGAGGACTGACTGGCTCCAAAATAAAGTGCATTACAGTAATCCAGCCGGGATGTGATGAAGGTATGGATTATTGTTTCAAAGTGCTGTAGTGTGAGGAAAGGCTTCACCTACAGTGTGCCTGAAGAGCCACACTGTAGCTCCCAATGCAGGTAGAATTTAAGAGTGACGTTTGGAGACTCCTGCTCTTCTTCAGACTAATACACAAACATTAAAATAACATGCAGGAATGTTCTGCACATTTAGTAAAAAATATTCTCCACATTCTATAAAATGTTCTCCTGGATCATAATACGAAGAGATTGTGAACGTCTTATCTCCATAAAGACTCATAACACTCTCTCTGCTCCCATTAAGGGTTAATCAAACATTCATAAATGACTCATAAAGGTTTTTATGGATATGAAACGAGCTTGTGGTTCAGTAGTTGAGTGTACAGATTTATTATGAGTCACAATATGAACAGTATGTCAGGGTTGAGTGAAATCAAAGCAAATATGTAAATCAGTTAAATATCAGTCAGTATAGGGGGGGGGGGGGGCATGGACTCACCCATGGGTGGGCTCGGCGTCAAGATCAGAAGAGAGCTGCAGTTTACTGGAACAGAAGGAGAAATGTATTACAACACGTATTAATGTTTGTGGTGGAAGAAGTACTCAGACTCTTTACTTTAAAGTACAAATACAGTGATGTAGAAGTAATCCATTACAAGTAGAAGTAATCCATTACAAGTAAAGATCCTGCATGATTCAGGACCTCACAGTATTCACACAGGATGTTACTTAACCCTCCTGTTGTCCTCAGGTCAAGGAAGGACTTAAGGAGGAAAAGAGGAAGGAAGTAAGGAGAGAAGGAAGGAAAGGAGTAAGGATGAAAAGAGGAAGGAATTTAGGAGAGAAGGAAGGGAGGAAGTAAAGGAGGATGGAAGGAAAGGATTAGTGAGGAAAATAGGAAGGAAGGAAGGAGAGAAGGAAGGAAAGAAAGGAGTAAAGAGGGAGGGAGGGAGGAATTTAGGAGAGAAGGAAGGGAGGAAGTAAAGGAGGATGGAAGGAAGGAAGGAAGCAAGCAAGGAAGGAAGGAAGGAAATAGGAGGGAGGAGTGAGGTAGGGAGGGAAGGAAGGAAGGAAGGAAGGATGGAAGGAGGAGGGAGCAAGGAAGGAAGGAAGGAAGGAAGGAAAGGATTAGTGAGGAAAAGAGGAAGGAAGGAAGGAAGGAAGGAAGGTAGGAATGAAGGAAAGAAAGAAAGGAGGGAGGGAGGGACGAAGGAAGGATGGAAGGAGGAGGGAGCAAAGAAAGAGGGAAGAAGGAAGGAAAAATTAAAGAGACAGGGTCAATTTGAGCCGGGAGGACGAGACGAGGGTTAAAGTATGACAGTATGTTACAGTGGTTTTGCTCTGAGTGTGAAGCTGCTTGTCTTCAGTCAGAGAGATTCTTAGAAAGCTGCAGGTCTCTCTGGGGATTTCCAGACACTGCAGTAAACATCCTGTGGACTTTTTAAAAAAAACCAATGGGTCTACTCCTTCTTTTTGGAGTTAGATGAACTACTAGCTATGAGATGAACTGCTGGTACTTTTAAGTGTGTTCACATCTGTACTCTCCTAATAACAAGTTCACATTTGTTTCCCCTCCACCCCCAAGTCTTCTTTGTTAAAACAAACCGACGCGCTCGCTGCTCATGTTGAAAGAGCTTCACGTTTATGTCGCCTACAGTTGGTGCTTTCTAGGATTTAAGAAGGTAGTCGTAAAAAAAAACAAAACTCCTGATTTCACAAGACAAGATCTGAGTACTTTTTAAACCACTGCAAAGTCCACAGTCCTGATTGTTTTAGATCCAATACAATAATAGAAACATATTCTAAAATATAAAAATTATATAAATCTGCATGAAAAATCCTAAAAGTACTGCAGTATTATGAGTGATGTAGTATGCAGTATTACAGTAAAAGTACTGCAGTTTTATGAGTGATGTAGTATGCAGTATTACAGTAAAGGTACTGCAGTATTATGAGTGATGTAGTATGCAGTATTACAGTAAAAGTACTGCAGTTTTATGAGTGATGTAGTATGCAGTATTACAGTAAAAGTACTGCAGTATTATAGTGATGTAGTATGCAGTATTACAGTGAAAGTACTGCAGTATTATGAGTGATGTAGTATGCAGTATTACAGTAAAAGTACTGCAGTTTTATGAGTGATGTAGTATGCAGTATTACAGTAAAGGTACTGCAGTATTATGAGTGATGTAGTATGCAGTATTACAGTAAAAGTACTGCAGTTTTATGAGTGATGTAGTATGCAGTATTACAGTAAAAGTACTGCAGTATTATAGTGATGTAGTATGCAGTATTACAGTAAAAGTACTGCAGTATTATAGTGATGTAGTATGCAGTATTACAGTAAAAGTACTGCAGTATTATAGTGATGTAGTATGCAGTATTACAGTAAAAGTACTGCAGTATTACAGTAAAAGTACTTCAGTATTATGAGCTTGATGAGTTGTATGTAAATCTCTGTAATTGCTTTTTGGCTGCTTATATTAAAAAAGCACCACTGGTTTAATCTTAATGTGTTATATTTTAAAACCTGATTTTATGTTTTTGGCCCACATATAATCTGTGAGGTAACTTGAGGTTTTCATGCTGAACTCACCTTCACAGATCATTTCCTCTGGATTCTGAAGGAGGAGAAGAAACAGACAAGAAATAGTTTAGTGCTAAAACTACATAAAATAAAAAAAGAGGACATTTTTGGCTGCAATCTGCAACATCACCACTAGATGGCCCTTAATTCCACACACTGGTTCTGTAATACTTTAACTTTGTCCACCTGTTGATACTTTCACTCATAATGGAGCTTTTTTTTTTTTACATATAAGCAGAAAACTCCTGGAAAGCACCAGCTGTAACATATAAGTAAAACTACTGCCCTCTTCACACTTCCACACCTTTCTAAACAGATATACAGTTGTGCTTTGTAGCTGTTAAACTGGTTTCACATGAATGAAATGACTCATTTAACCACCTCCAATTGGCAGTCAGAAAGACAGGGTCAGTAAAAGTTGTCTCTTCTCTGGTAGTTTTCCACTCACCCCCTCCTCTACTCTGTCAGTCAGCCACTCCCACTTAATCAACTCGTCACTCTCAAGTGGACTCTCAGGTGCTGCTCATCTTCAATCAAGCCAGTGTACAAGTCTCTCCTGCTTGCACTTCACATGCAAGACTCTCCAGCACTCATCCTTGCCAACCTCTCGTCTTCCTGCCTTCTTGTTCTCCTGATAAATGCCTCAGTCTTCTGTCCCCGACCATGAGTTCTGCCTCAGTACTATCTGGTTTCTGTCTGCCTGTCCCTGTAGTTTCCCTCTCTTCTCACCTGTGGATTTCTGTACCTGAGAGAATTACCTGGCCAATACATCAGTCTACCTGTCCCCCTTTGGACTATTGCATGTGTGAGCTTCCCATTCTGTCCCTAAAGACTGTACCTCCTGTTACCCTTCATACCTGCCATATTCTGCAATAAAGATCATTACCAACTCTAAATGCTCCACTCATGTCTTGCTTTGGAAATAAAATGTTCAAGTTTTCGGACATATTATAGGCAAAATAATTAATCAGGAAAATAATCAGCAGATAAAATGGTCCAAGTTCTAAGACAGTCATTAAGACTAATCCTAGACTAAAGACAAGGAGAGAAACAAGGTTAGTCTTGGCCTTAAAGCGATTGTTCGGTGTAATTTTCGACCTAGCGTCATATGCACCATGACGTCTATCTAATCAGCGCCTCAGCCCTTTTTTTGGTCACAAATTAGTGGAGTTAGAGCTATCAGCTGTTAGTACAGGTGCTAACGGGACCACCAGTGTATCTGGTAAATGACCCCACTAATAATGCCTGGATTGTTATCAAACTTCTACAGTAGTACAAATAGGCTCTTTACTCATAAATCGACGCATTGAAAAGTCGAAATGTCAATATTTCGATGATGTTTCCAGCTTTAGCAGCAGCCGCAGAGTAAAAGCCATCAGGTAAGTGTTATTTTAATAAACTCCTGGTGTACTTACAAACTTTCTAATTCAGCTGATGGCTCTAACTCCACTAATTTGCGACCAAATAAAAAAAAAGGGCTGAGGCGCTGATTAGATAGACCTCATGGCAAGGTTATTATAGTTTTGAAATTTTCTTTAGTTTTTATTTTTCTTTAGTTTTTCAGTTTGCTTTTTTATTTCAGTTTAGTTTTAGTGAGTTCAACGAGTGATTTAGTAGTTTTAGTTTAGTTTTTATTTTGAGGAATTGACTAGTTTCAGTTTAGTTTTTATTTAGTTTTAGTCTTAGTTTTTCAGGTATTAAGAGAAAGCCTTGACTTGTAGAAACTGAAAAGGATGAAAGAATGAGGCTGCTGCAGGACAGGAAGTAATCCAGGGAGAAAACGAAGCTGAATTTATCTGCAATTCAGTTTTAGTTAGTTTTACATTGTTCATTGTAGTTTTTATTTAGTTTTCTTTTTTCTTTTAAATTGTAGTTTTTATTTTAATTTCAGTTCACTAAATTATTTTTTCATTACTAATTTTAGTTTTAGTCTCAGTTTTAGTTAACTATAATAACCCTCATGGTGCATATGATGCTAGGTCGAAATTACGCCGAACCATCTCTTTAATTCCTGGCCGAGGAAATCGGCCCAATAAATATAATCATTAATTAATAAAGAGTTAGTTTAATTTCTTGCTTTTGGTGCCAATGTGACCAGGCAGCAACATATGACAGGTGCTTTTCATGTATGATTTCATTTAATTCGACTATATATGTCCTTCATTTTCTTTCTGACTGTAAATGACGATATTGTGAAGTGTGTAAAGTTCAGCGGTGAACCAGAAGTTTCTCAGCTCACTAGTAAAGAAGGGAAATCCCCTGATGATCTGATTTTTTCGCCTGTTCGTGGCTCAGTTAATGTTTCCAGGCTGGATGTTGGTGTGTGTTTAAGGTTCGTTATGTGACTGCTGTACAGTGTGTAATGTGGATACTCGCTCTGAGTCTGGATAATGAACTGTTCTTTACCCCGTCACATTCCTCGATGTATTTCAGGCGATCCAGGCAGAGTCTCAGGTAGACGCCCTCCCTTGTCAGGTTCTGGACAAGACTGCGGTCAAAGTCTGAGTCCCGGGTGATGACTGTCTCCTGAAAAACACCACAAACACTTCTGTCACAATGTGAAGTCAACCTCTTTCATTTTGCTTTTATTTTGGAGCAAAAATGTATCATCATCATCATCATCATCATCAACATCTGCAGCTCCTGAACCACAGTGACTTTACGCATAAAGAAGTAGAATGTGGGACCATCTTCCAGATTTGGTCCGGGGGGCAGACACCCTCTCTTCATTTAAGGTTAAGGTTAAAACTTTCCTTTTTGATAAAGCTTATAGTTAGGGCTCTTAGCATATGCTGCTATAGGCTTAGACTGCCGGGGGACTCCCATGATGCACTAAGCTCCTCTCTCCTCCTCCCTTTCTCTCTCTATCCATCCATCTATACCCATTAACATTAATGTTCTATTAATGCATTCAATAACTTAAACTTCTTCCCCGAAGTTGTCTGTGCTTTCTGGTCTCACAGGTAATCTGGGCCTGTAGACGTCCGGATGACAGATTCCAGTCCCGGACCTTCTAGCTTCATTGTTGATTTTCATTGTGCTTCTCTCCTCTATCCTTCCTTTCTCTCCTCTCAACCCCAACCGGTCGAGGCAGATGTTCTCCCACTCTGAGTCTGGTTCTGAGGTTTCTTCCTGTTAAAAGGGAGTTTTGTCTCTCCACTGTTGCTCATGTGGGAATGTTGGGTCTCTTTAAAGTTAAAACCTGAAGAGTTCGGTTTAGAACCTGCTCTATGTGTAAAGTGCCTTGAGATGACTCTGTTGTGATTTGGCGCTACACAAATAAAGATTGATTGATTGATTGAAAGAATTCAATTTCTTGCTGTCAAAAATATTCAAAGGTGGAACAGAAACAATAAAAAAAAAGTTGACATATAGATATGAAATGGGATGTTCAAGATCTGTGGTTAACAGATCTTGAACATCACATTTCATCACACTGTTCATTAAAAAAAAAAGAAGTTGGGGTTGTGGGGAGTTTCCAGTCTCACATACTTCTGCAGAAAGAGAAAAGATTTTTCAATCAGAACACTTGGCAGAGGGGAAATAAGAGCCAAACTATGATACTTACAGCTCAGTGCCAGTCAACAACATTTAGGTCACACCTGGCTTACTCATCAAGCAGATTCAGTTTCACATTCATCAACATTTTGATTTGATTTGATTTATTTCGAACATGTATGAGTAACACAAAAAAAAGTAATTCACATGCTTTCATTTCAATAAATGTTCAAAGGATCCAATATTTGAGCAAAAAACAAAGATTAGAGAACCAGTCCAAAGATTTTCCACTGAAACCTCAAGATGGTGAAATGCTGCCTGCAAGTCAAAGGTCAGGGCTAAATTGGTCTGTTTCCCTGTTGTTACTTCCTCCTCATGATGACGTCAGATTGTTCATAAATGCCCACAAACATGGGTCACTGCTGTAGATTTGGTTGCTAAATGTGTTTTCACTCTCATATTCAGGATGTGATTCAGCTCCAACATGTACAGATGAATTTGAGAAGTGAAATCCTGCAACAATAGTTAGTTTATGTAACCTCCGCTTCCTGATTGTTTTTAATACTCTGCCTGAACATCCTAATCTGGAGGGCTGGTGTGCTGTCTTTGGTCAGGACCCAAGAGTTAAAACTCCCTCCTGCACAGCTCTAAGGGTCGTGGAGACTCAAGCCTCTCCACCACGACATGGTCACAGCACAGGAAGAAGACTTAATCTCATTTATCAAACCCCTGATTCCCTATAATAACATGTGATGTTGGTGCTGTCAGGTGGAACAGTTTCTGATGTCTTCCCCATCGATTCTGCAGACCCAATTTATGAATTTATGATCCAATGATATCTGTACACATGCACACAACATGATCAGTATCAGAGCTCACTAAAGATCCTTCCTTAGGATGGGGGGGGGGCACAGGTTTACTTAAAGCTCATGCCAGTCATCACAGGTGCGCTGATGGTCAGAGGCAAAACGTTTTCTGGCTGTACTCAGGAGGGAAAAGGCTCTTTTTTATTGTTTCATTTATCTAAATGGATTACAAAATGTGCAGACAATGCACAATGATCAACTGGACTGAACAGCCTTTGTTTTTTTGAGTACAGGTCTAGTCACACCTAGGCATAGTCACTACACTTACATTGGGATGCATCCAGCTGGTGCCACAGCTGGGTGAATGGGGTAACCAAGACGGCTGGTAGAAGAAGGATCCGTCCGGTTGATGTGTGACGTTGCAGGTTAGAGATGGAGGCTCAGCTGCTCCTGAAGAAGGGCGAGGCATCAGCAGGAGAGTGTAACCTAGATAATGAACAAACAAACAATGTGTCACCTCCTTTTCCATCAGTTCCAGTGGTGATCATTAACAAACTGTGCAGCACATTACAGCATCATGCAACAGTGACATCATAAAAATAAACCCAGCAGGGGTCAAGGGCCAAGGGTCAAGGGTCAAGGATTGAGACAGGAATAGGGACATGCTGGACTCAAGAAACAGGTGGAATTTGAACTTGGAGACTGATTTTGTAAATCCTGATCGTGAAGGAAATGGATGCTGTCAGGATGTCTGCATTTCAAAGAGTTTAATATTGACACTAACCACAAATATAACTACTACTTCCAAAAAACAGTTATAAACTTATTTTCAAATCTCTAAGCTCAATTTCTCTTCATTTTTTAAAAATGTCTTACCAAGAAGATTAATACAATTTTAATGAATTCATGCTGTTAACACTGAAACACAACATTACAGGAAAGTTTTAAGAGTCTTTCCGATGTTTCAGTGCCAAAATGGTATAAATAAAGATAAGGCTGCACGATATATCGTTTGTGCATCGTCATTGCGATGTACATGTGCACGATAGTCACATTGCAGAGCCTGCGATGTAGGAGGCGAAAGAACTCATCTAATTTCAAGGGTAGCTGACTGATATACACTGCATGTAGACTCTTCGTGTGCTGTGCTTACTCAGTTGCCAAGCAGACTACCCTGACAGCCGCCAATCAAAATCAGAGAGGAGGAAACCACCCCCCGCACATGGAGTGAGTCGCTGACGCTGTCGGTAACAACAACAACGATTGCAAAATGAGCAACGAACGAGAGAAAACCACCGAAAATGAAGAACACAACTAACCACACAGCTCAGTATGATGAATGCAAAGCCAGATCTGAATGTCGTCCAAAACAAAAAATCATTTCAGAAGCCTTTGCAACTTGCAAACATGTTATTTGTGTTACCTCTCGTTGTGGCAACAGATGAAAGCCACTGCCGACACAGAACACGTGTTTTAATATCCAATGTATATTGCAGGGTTGAAAAAAATGGCAATGTTAGTTTTTTCCAATATTGTGCAGCTCTAAATAAAGATGAGAAATAAACACCTGAGCAGAGATCTACATGACTCTCACTGGGAGAGACGCAACGGTTTGAAAAGGCTGCTGGAGTTTTTACTGAATGAATGAAGGCATGACAGAAACCAACCACAGCACAAACAGCTACACCATTATGTTCTTAATAACACCAATAAATATGTCAGTACTTTGCACACAATGGCCTCCTGTTTTTGGGGCGTTTAATGAGCCTGAGGTGGAAAACATCAACTTATAATAACCAAACAATTTTAAAAAATGTTAAGACTTCAACAAACACGCGGGGGAAGATTAGGTCATCTTGCTACTGATGCAACAGGTCTTTGTTTAGGACTCAACAGATAGATAAAATGCCTTTGCGCATTTTCCATTTCCTGCCACACCCAGTAACACACTGTGCTACTGCCAGCAATAAATCATTAAGAGTAGTAGTAGTCCCCGGCAAACACACAAACCCTCTTCTTGGTTTGTTTGTTGGTTTGTTTGTTTGTTACAGTGACCAGCTAATTTAGGAAAGCCTTTTTATAAATATGCTGAGCTGAGAGCCACAGAGAGAGAAGAGAAGGAAGTTAAGAGGTGGACTATAAAATACAAAATAACGCCAGACTGATCTTTTAACTTTAACTTTTTTACACTTCCACTTTTCCCTCTGATTTGTTTGTGTAATGGAAAATTAAGATAAGATAAACTTTATTGTCTTCATTTGACTTCCTCACAGACCATTTATCTTACAACACTTAACCACACCCTGACGATTATACATAGATTACAGGAAACATTCAGCAGTAAATCCCCATAAAACCAGTAAAACCACCATACTTCAACACTGTACCAGAACACTGCACCTTCAACTACTTAAACCTGCATTGACTGATGTTTTGTCCATTAGTTTTCTGCAGAAACAAAAAAGTGATATATTTCCACCTGCAGCAGTTACTGATCAACATAATTATTCATTAGTTCATCGTGTTTCTCTTTTAGCTCTGTTTTTACTCTCCACCAGCTCCTGAGGGAAATATCTAAATGCTCCACTATGTTCAGCAGCTAGTCTACAGATAACTGTGTGTGTAGCAGGTAGAGTACAGAGGCTTTTATTCTGAAAACCACTCTATGAGAGCAGCTGAGAGTGAACCAGAACAGTAAAGTAGCAGCTAAACAATGAGCTGAAACTCTCTATAAAGCTCTGTGAAGCTGAGAGGAAGCTGAGAGGAAGCTGAGAGGAAGCTGCAGAGTCTCTGATCATTCTCTGTAGGTTACATTACAGATCAAACTTCTCATATATAAACTGAAGGAAAAGGTGTGTAAATCACTGTATTATGGGTTAACAGTGTTGCCAGATGTGCAATAATTATCATATTTGCCAAAAGTGCCATAATGTAAAGTGATTTGATCATTTAGTGATACTTATTATTAGTACAGGGCAGCGTTTGCATGCTGCACCCCTCAAGTTACGTCTGTTTGCTGCCTTCGATTGCTGTAGAAAATTTAAAAAACTCTCATTTACATCCCAGAGGAAAGATGTAGTCAGAGCAACATCTGAACATCACAGGGTTTACTCAGCTTCTAACATGCATGCTCCTTTTATTCTGATATTCCTCCTTTAATACGATAATTTACATGAGCAATTTAGAAAATGCTTTATGAGTCGTATTTGTGATCCTCAAACTTTGTAGAGCGTGTATGAATGCAGCACATGTTGCGGCCATACTTTCTGACTTTCCCTCCTAATATGATCAATTTAAGTTTCTGATACTGTCACATTTCTCATGTGGTTGATCTCTGCATGACAAAGCAAAGCATTTACTATCAAAGGGTGTAAAACTGAGATGGAAGACGAAACCTACTGGAGCTCTCACTTATCTAAAAGGTGAAAACCCGGCCTCGCCCATCTGTTTATATGACCTCCATTATGTTTTACACACATTTACTACTGAGGATGAGGGCCACGTGTGGAGAGTTTGAAGTTATTGTGCTTAGTGGTTGGGTGTTGTTACGTAACATGTTAAAAAGGAGTGATGTCACCAGCAGGTTATCTAAGAGGTGGAGGACTGATGGATTGATATGACGCCACTTTTCTTTGCTCACTTGTTTACTTCATCAGAAACCAGAATAATTTGAGCTTAATACAATATTAATAAAATTCACTCTCGCAGGATCAGGACGCTTTTCATTATGTTGGGATTTTAAATAAAAAGAGTGGCTTTAAATCAACACTCTCTAACCTGAGAGAGAGAGAGAGAGAGAGAGAGAGAGAGAGAGAGAGAGAGAGAGAGAGAGAGAGAGAGAGAGAGAGAGAGAGAGAGAGAGAGAGAGACTCATTACTTCCTGCTGTTTGTTTCAAGGGAGTATTTTTCCATGAGGAACTGCTTGACCTTTTACTTTTATCATAACAGCACCCACACGCCTCTGTGTGTGGATACAGTGCTCAGCAGGTGTTTAATATTTCCTTTTGTTCAAACAGAGACAAAGGGGGGAAAAGAAAGCTTAAAAAATTTGATTAGATAAAAGAGTCTTTGAGAAAGACAAAGAACTGAAACTCCTTTAATCTACACACTGCTTGATGCAAACACTCACAAACCTCATAAAAAACATACACATGGTTTAACCTAACATGACACATTCCTGGGTCAACATTGTGATCAACCAAGCAGCTCCTGTGCTTCTCTCAAAATGACATTATGCTATATTAAAAAAGAATGAAGGAGAATGTGTTTATCTTGGTGTCGTGTTCCTCATGAAACCATCCAACAGTAATAAAGCAGCTTAAATTACACCAGATTCAAAATGAATGTGCTGATTAGATCTCTGTCTGTCAGTATGATGCATCATTACACTCACATAGAGTACAATATGCTGACAGCACTGGAAGATAAAGAGCTTTTTTTATAACATTTGGGGAAGTTGTTTGAGGCCTTTTCCACTGTGACGGAATGAATGTTTACTTAAAGTGGCATAGCTTTGGGGGGGGGGGTTACCTCCTCTCCTTTAAAACCACATCTATTTAAAATTAAGCTGTCCATTTCCAGTAAAAGAGAAGCTGTGTGGAGAAATGTAAACTGGGTCTCGTGCCTTATCTCCTTAACAGCTCTTAAGGAATCATAAACATGTCAAACCAATTCATTGTTCAAATGATGAGTGCTTTGGAGTGGCTGCTTATTGCATGGGAAGTGTGTCTGTGTGTGCATGTGTGTGTGCATGTGTGTGTGTGTGTGTGTGTGTGTGTATGTGTGATGTGTGTCTGTGTGCATGTGTGTGTGTGGTGGTGTTTAGGGGAAACGGGTTTCCTTAGAAGCTGCAGCTGCTGTGCATTTACTGGCAACCTGCTGCTATTTTTTTAAATTTGCTCTGCTGGCATTCACTGTTTTAGATGACTATGCATGTAATCTGATGAATGCTAACATCAAAAATGTCTCATGAACTATTTAGAAATGTGTTTTATTCATCCTTAAAGTTGGTTTTCTGGATGGGATTGTGATGGATTAGTTGATTACTCAACATCAAGGCTACACAGTAAAAGTAGGTCATAATATTTCTTTATGTACGCTAAGAAGTATTATATTAGTAGGCTGTATGAGGTGGCCGTGCAGGAGCAGTCTGAATGTACAGTGTTATACAGAGACACAGGGTAAAGTCCCCAACTTAAACCGCTCATATTTCTTTTCCACCCCTGATATAAATACTATATATATTACGGAAACGTATTGCTGCCACGCCACAAAAAACAGAAATGCTTCAGTATCACATTATAACATGAAAGTACCACGGATAAAAAAAAAAAGAAAAAAGAAAAACAGAATGAATAGGCTTTACGTTATTGACTCATTTGCTTTGATCCTGCCGTACTGTGCCCAAGCCGCAGTAATTGATTTCATTTCACTCTTCTTTTTTTTTTTGCCTGATTTTTTTCTTGCAGCGGACTTTTTTTCTTCTTCCTGGCCCTAATACTCCGTCGTATGAAAGTCATAGTTGATCTCCAGCAGAGGTGGACTGACTGTACTTACTCCTATCACTCCAGCTTAAACCGCTCATATTATTTTTTCCACCCCTGATATAAATACTATATATATTACGGAAACGTATTGCTGCTAAAAATAGAAATGCTTCAGTATCACATAACGTGAAAGTACGACGGAATATTAAGGCCGGGTAAAAAAAAAAAAGAAAAACAGAATGAATAGGCTTTACGTTATTGACACATTTGGTTTGATCCTGTCGTACTGTGCCCAAGCCTTAGCAGTAAGTTGATTTCATTTCATTTTTTTTTTTGCCTGCTTTTTTTTTCCTGGCCCTAATACTCCGTCGTATGAAAGTCTTAGTTGGTCTCCAGCAGAGGTGGACTGCCTGTAGCCTATACTTACTCCTATCACTCCAACTTAAACCACACATATTTATTTTCCACCCCTGATATAAATACTATATAGCCTATATTACGGAAACGTATTGCTGCTATGCCACAAAAACAGAAATGCTTCAGTATCACATTATAACATGAAAGTACGACGGAGTATTAAGGCCGGGTAAAAAAAAAAAAAAAAAAAAAAAGCCAGGTAAAAAAAAAATAAGTCTAGTACAAGAAAAAAGAAAAGGAAAACAATGAATAGGCTTTACGTTATACCAGGCGTCATGAAGCGGTCCTCTGCTGGTGTGTATGGAGAGGGGAGCACATCACTTCCTTTATCTGATATGATTATTTCCCTTCAGCTGTTAGAAGCGAGGATCTATCTACAGTTAAAACATGCTTTGGCCATTTCATCCTACCATGAAGGCTAAGGAGAGAGATCTGTCTGCGTGCACACCACAACCACGGACCAAGAACTCATTCATACTTCTGTATACAGCTGAATGAATGAATCTGACGCTCCGTACACAGCCCCACGCATTTTAAAATCCCTCTCAGTAACAGGGTTATCTTGCCATGTCTCAATCCAATAATAGCAATACAAATACATAATAAATCATTATAAAAACATAATAGCTATGTAAATGAGCCACATTCCTACCTGTTCTCCGAAAACCATTGCCTCATTCAAATATGACGTTATTATTATTATTATTATTTCACGTTATAACGAAATAGCTATGATGTTTGTTTGTTTTTTCTCGCGTGGCAGCAATACGCTTCCGTACAATAAACAGTAGCTGTTTGTTTTTGCTTTTTTCTGTCAGACATTTAACATTTCTACAGTAGCTCTTTAATCACGTCTAAAGCTGTGAAACAATGATGAATCATAACTGGAAGAGACGCTGAGCTGAGTAGAGACTTACCGAGGAAGAGGAGGAGGAAAAGGCGAGGAGTCTTCAACAAATTCATAGTTGAGGTGGTTTAGGAACGTGACCGTAATGACTGCCAGACGGTGTCTAACTGAACTGAGCTATGTCCCCCGGTTGTAGCTACGTATAGACCCGCCTTAAGACGGGACCGACGTCCAGCACGTAGACAGAAGTGAAAGTGAAACCAGAAATCATTCCTTGTGACAGTGGTGTGTATTTTCATGACTTATATGTGAAGTATTCAGATCCTTGGGGGGATAGGTCGATGGCTGCCCGTTTTTTATGTTTTATTTTTCATTTAGTTTTTGCTGCGCCTTGCCATGGTAACTCTCCCGGCCCAGAGCAGAGACATGCACCGGCCCACAGAGCTCCGCTGCAGCCTGCAGACACAGCAGAGGCCCATTCGCTTGTCTGTCTAAAGAATACCTGGCCCAGTGGCCCTATGATGGGCTACAGAGACCCAGGAGTCCCACCCACGCATGTTCTAGGTGATGCATGCTGCCATGGTGATGCAGCAGCAGGTTGTGGAAGTGGTTATACAGTCTTAAGCAGCTGTGAGCCTGCCAGCATGGTGTGTTTAAATGTACATCAACACGAGTTGGGACAGTATCTGCACGCGGATTGTAGTAGGCCGGTCTGGACCAAAAAGTCCACGGCCGAATTTTTGTCCGAGTCCAGCCCTGGTAACTGATTACTCGCGCAGCGCATCTGGAGCGAGCACATATATATATATATGAGGGAGAGGGGGAGAGAGAGAGAGAGAGAGAGAGAGAGAGAGAGAGAGAGAGAGAGAGAGAGAGAGAGAGAGAGAGAGAGAGAGAGAGAGAAAATCTGATTAGATAAAAGAGTCTTTGACTGTAACGCCGAAAAGAAAGATAAAGAAGTGAAACTCCTTCAATCTACACACTGCCACACTGGGTATTGTTTTCAGATTGACTTGATGCAAAGACCCACAAACCTCAACTTACATTCATTTCCATTAATTTATCCTCCTTATTTACAACAGTAGGCCTCTCTAACTTCAATGTTCTCTGCTCAACTCTAATCTGAACTCTGACTCTCCTGCTGAGAAAACAATTGAAGACATTTTATGTTTAAGGCCGCAGCAGATTGGACTGTTCAAGCTTGCCCTGTCCTCTTTATATTAGATGGACTGCTCTCCTTATCTATAAATCTGTCAGCATTTATATCTTCAGTACTGTTTATACCTGATGTTTACTGTATCTGGTGATCCATTCACACTGAACATCTAGGCTATTAATGGCTACTTTGGCTCTCGCTATGTTATGGTAGTTATGTTGTGTTGTAGTTATTGTGATATATGTTGGGGGCCCCTCATAAACAACGTGGTAACAATATCTCCAGGGATTTATCCTAAAACATCAAATTTGAACAATCCAAGAACAGAAAATGTAAAAATAAAAGATATAGTATAATAAGAATTCAGCAGACTCCACCTTGAAATGATTTATCCAGTGAGTGTGTGTAGATGTTATTTATCAAAGATGTGGTTTTATGCACACTATTAGCGTAAAGGACCATACTGAGATTTGTACTTGTGCTGCTTCGATATTTTTGATAATAACATGGGAAGAGTTATGAACATAATGTCTGTAATTTATTTTTTGTAACATCGTAAATAAGAAATACTAATGCAAATAAAATAAAATATATACCAAAATGTATGCCTTCATAATTAACTCGAAATCAATCACAGGAAAAATAAAATGAATTATAAATTAATTACTCTATTTGATTCACAAACATAAACATCCTTCCACAAGAAAAATAAAAAGGTAAACCACAGATAGACCAAAATAATGTGCTTATTTCCTGCCATTAAACTACCACTACTTTAAATTAACCTCTCTAAAAGTGCATAAAACATTACAAAGAGACATTTTAATATTAAAACGCACCTATGGGAGCAGCACAGGGCACAGTCAACACACACACACACACACACACACACACACACACACACACACACACACACACACACACCAGCAGCAGCAGCAGCAGCAGTAGGGCCTGTCTACTGCAGCGAGTCACACAAAATACAATGAGAACAACCGTCGTTAAATTTAAATTGTTACAGCCGTTTTTTTGGCGGGAAAGTACAAAGGCAAAACACATTAATATGTTGATAAAGGTCTAGTGTTATGTTACATACAGTTTTGGCCAGAATAACTGACTCTTAAAGTGCTGGCTTAACAGAGAGCATCACAATACAATAGACTGTATAAAAGAAATACACGTCTTACCAGCACAATAGCTGTAGTAGTTTTGCCGGGATTTTGACTCATGCATTGTTTGTGTGTTTCATTAATTAAACCCCCCCATGCTACAACAGGTGAACCGGAACTTTAAAAACTCTCAACAATTCACAACCACAACTAATACAAAACAATGCGCAAACATTCAAACTCTACAATAACGGACTGCCACACTCAGGTTTTTACGAAGTTCACAAATATAAACAGATTAAAAAAAATAAACAAAATAATATAATACATATTGACTCAGCTACACCTGTACCATTGAAACTGGTCCTGCAGGCCGCACCGCCAGTTTCTTTTTGGCCTTTATGGCAGCCGGCAGTGAATGAATACTCCGCTCGGGCCTGTTGGATTATTATTGGCACTTTATGCTTAATTTGCACAATCTGGAGTTTATCTTGTTCAGTTCACGTGTTTTATGATTGATGAAGGGACGATTGCATTTGCCAGTTTAATGATAGAAGAAAAGGACACGTATCTCATGATTGCAGCGCAGCGAGGTATGATGTTTGATTGTCTATATTTATAACATGCAGAAACATTTGTGTATGATTTTTAGCATTGTGTAATTTAATTAAAATCTTTTTCATTTATATAATATTGATGTGCGCTGTGGAAACATATTTGAGAAATGTTTGTTGTTGTATGTCTTCAATACAGTTTCCACGGTGCTGTAGCCTAAGTACTCAATGAATTAAAGTAGCTGCTTGACGTCAACCTGCTATTTGGTGGATTTAATAAAATAAAACCTTACGCATCAGTCGAGACTCTCTACTGCTTTCAATCCAAGCACTGCTACAATTAGACAAAGTGAAGAGATTAAGATAATGTGTAGGCTATATCAGCAAAAGGACAAAGTGTTTGAACTGCAATAAAAGTAAATGTTTAATCTTGTGTCCAGAGCTAACACGCTTTTATTAACACAAGATAACAAGGTGATTAATGGAACTCTTATTTACAACCTTTATAGGTCGATTACCCGTTTATCCACAGTGATCCTTTTGTTCTGTATTTTCATTTTTCTACATCCATTCTGTAGCCAGGCTGCTTTGTAGTGACTGAAGACGTATTCAGATTTTACTATTTTATAAAATCTTATAGGCCAGACCTGACCACCATGATTAAGAGCTTTGTTTACTTCCTCATCATCTTTTTTTTTTTGTTATCTTCATAAATGAAATAATCTCTGAAGTTGACAGGCGATATGATATGAAAGGTCACAGTTATTGATGTGAAGCAGCTTCTGTATGTTGTCTAATTAGAATGAAAATGTTTGAGGATTCACACAACCAACCGACCACTAAAATGACATTCTCAAATTAAAATGTAAAATGTGACTTCAGACCACAGTGACTATATGCATAAATAAGGAGCATCATAAAGGTTCTCATGAAACTGTCAGAAACACTCAGGTAGATAAACAGATCAGATGGTCTTGGATATAAGTGGAATTTGAAGAAAAGTTGTTTTTTCAGTTTAAATAACTGAGTCTTTGCAAAGGTCGAGGTCAGAATGACACTAGAACAGTGAAAACCAGCCTCACATTTAAGGAACATAACAGTGTGTCTTTGTTTTTTACATGAAAAGGTCGAGGTAGACTTCTAAAAGGAGCCTCCATTTTGTTAAAAACCACAACGTCTTCCTGATTATAGCAAAATCACAAGAAAGGGCGAGAAGGGCGACTAGTGGATATTATTTGAAGCACATTTCTGTAATGAAGCTGAAAAAAATATTTTAATGTGGCTTTTTCTTAGCAGATGTGGCGAGTGTATAAGTGCCAGTAAGGAAAGAGTGAGAAAGTGTTTTTTTGTCAACAACATGCATGCTGCTTCGTCTTTGTGACATTGGCACAGTTGGCGCTTTTCCACAATACAGTTCTAGCACTACTCGGCTCGGCTCGACCTTTTCCTGAACGTGGGCGGGGTTGTCATACAACGGCTGCGCGTAAATGCCATGACTTCGTTTTACACGCGACACAAACACATAAACAATGGAAGACATGGAGGTGATGGTGTACTTGCTGCTGTATGTGTCTGCTGTATTCTGTCACACACAAAGCAAGAGAAGAGAAACCGAATCGCTGTAACGCTGTTGCCGGTATTTAAAAATGCCGGGTTTGATTCTTGTGTGGGACGGCTCATGACTCTTCCTGTGACGACAGTTGACGTCACATTTAGTATCGGCTCGGCTCGCTTGAAAGCACCAGGTACTAGGTATTACCAGGTACTATCCCTGATGGAAACGCAGAAAAACGAGTAGAGTCGAGTAGTGCTAGAACTGTGTAGTGAAAAAGCGCCAATATGAGTGGTGACTGATATATTGCTCAAGTGAGGAGCTTTTAAGGTGGTGAATGTGCACCAGTAGCCTATGAAATATAGAAGAATAGCGCCATCTTCTGGAAAAGCAATGACATAAGAAGCATCACATATTTAACATCTTCAGGAAGAAATAACCAGTCATAGTATGGAGTTAGATTTGTTTCATAATGTTGTGTGTGTGCAGATCGACAATCTGTGTGTAAATGTGTAATCTGTAAAACACCTTCCACAAATACAAAAAAAAGATTTGTATACTCACAAAAATATTTTGCAAATATAAAACGGATCTGCAAATACACAAACAAATTCCACAAATATAAAAAATACATTAAATTCATTTACAAATAAATGAAAAGCATTTGTGAATATCTTCCTAACATTTATAACTTTCAAACAGGCATTTGTCAACTCAGTTTTTATTTGTGAATCGAAAAAACATTTGTGGATCTCAGTTCTACGCTTGTGGATTTGCTTTTTACACACACGGAGTTTTGAAACAAACTTTCCACCGGTCCGAACGAAAATCCACTCGTATCACTCGGACATTTTCGGATAGCAAGTGATCGCCTACTGGTGACGTCATTTCCGCATATGAAAGTAAGATCACGCAGTCTTTCTATGAGCTTTTTAAAAAATTTTATCAGCGATAAGTGACGTGCATTCATGGTTTCATGTTAATGTCATACAGTGATTATTAGTGTTTATTTGTTCTATGTATATTATCTAGCACACACTTTCATATACATTTCTGTTTGAGTATGAAAGGCACCAGGATGCTTGTGGGCAACGTTCAGCTCTCTAAAACGGTGGCTTGGCTGCTTCTTCAGTAAGCAGTTATCAGCCACCTCATACTTTATATTTTTCATTTATTCTTTCAGATGGGTAAAAGTCACAACACACTTCACATCTTATTAGTAGTATACTCTTACTAATGTGGTTTTAATGTCTATGTGTAAGCATTCATGTTGCGGGCTGGGAGAACGAACAGGATGCAGGATATTATACATTGCAAATATGATTAAGATGCATTGTAAATAGACCAGAAGTCATAACAATCCAACCTGTAAAGAGGGCCCCTGTAGAAGATGCTGGTGACTGACATCCAGACACCTCTTCACAACCTTTCAATACTAGTGTAATTAGTAGAAAATTATGGGGTTTAAGATTTAGACATTTTCAGCACAGCATTTAAAAGACATTTTTTTTATCGTTAAACAATAATGAAAATAATAATAATAATTTATTTTGCATTTGTATTCATTCTGTTTTATGAATAGCTATGTTTATTTTTTATTCATTTTTTATTATTGTTTAACGATAAAAATTGTCTGAACGTTGCCCACAAGCATCCTGGTGCCTTTCATACTCAAACAGAAATGTATATGAAAGTGTGTGCTAGATAATATACATAGAACAAATAAACACTAATAATCACTGTATGACATTAACATGAAACCATGAATGCACGTCACTTATCGCTGATAAAATTTTTTAAAAAGCTCATAGAAAGACTGCGTGATCTTACTTTCATATGCGGAAATGACGTCACCAGTAGGCGATCACTTGCTATCCGAAAATGTCCGAGTGATACGAGTGGATTTTCGTTCGGACCGGTGGAAAGTTTGTTTCAAAACTCCGTGTGTGTAAAAAGCAAATCCACAAGCGTAGAACTGAGATCCACAAATGTTTTTTCGATTCACAAATAAAAACTGAGTTGACAAATGCCTGTTTGAAAGTTGTAAATGTTAGGAAGATATTCACAAATGCTTTTCATTTATTTGTAAATGAATTTAATGTATTTTTTATATTTGTGGAATTTGTTTGTGTATTTGCAGATCCGTTTTATATTTGCAAAATATTTTTGTGAGTATACAAATCTTTTTTTGTATTTGTGGAAGGTGTTTATATTTACAGATTACACATTTACACACAGTCGATCTGCACACACACAACATTATGAAACAAATCTAACTCCATATTTATAATCTTCAAATCATAATTGTGATGAGTGATTTGAAGTCATTTTGAGACAGAAAACCCTTTCAGTCCCAAATGTCTTTATTGCATACATAAGTCAGACATACATCATGTTAATTGCAGTCTGTAACAAGGATATCAGACATAACAAACACACAAACATAAAAATAATATTATTGACTGTAATCATGTTAATATCATGCCTGATTACACAATAAACAGTGGACACAGTGTTAATGTGTATTTGTTCGTACTGGCTGTTTGATCCAGATGAAAGCAGCTGTAGAGGCATAACTGCGCCTGTCAACTTTAACAGACTGCGCGCGCTCCCGCCCACGGAAATCACTTTGTGGCACGACGCCAAGAAACACAGAGCTGTTGCAGTTTCACTTCCGTTCCAGTTAAACTGCAAGACGATGACTCATACTCCTGCTCCTGTTTGTTCACTAGAGGCCTGAATAACCCGAGTTT
The DNA here is from genome assembly GCA_021039105.1 of Scomber colias. Taxonomy (NCBI): domain Eukaryota; kingdom Metazoa; phylum Chordata; class Actinopteri; order Scombriformes; family Scombridae; genus Scomber; species Scomber colias. The sequence continues at coordinate 80,396 of JAJDFG010000381.1, read as the reverse complement.
TTTTTAAAGAAAATCTGTCAGAATTTGACATGAAAACAGCTCCTGTGACTATTCCAGATTGGATCAACGGATTATTTTGTTTGTTTGAGTGTTTAACGGGGAGAAGCGACGCTGCTGCTGCTTTGGGACATTTTAGACGGATTATTGAAGGAACTTAAGTTTGAAGACGGATAAACTGAAACATAACTATCCTAATTATCTCCATCGCTATTACTTGGACATTTTGTTGGTTTTCTGCGTGAAACCGATTATTTTTTAACGTCGAGTTTTGGAAAGCTGGTTACAATGTGGCGACGGTTGAGATCAAAGGTGCAGTTCAGTGGTGTTTCCTCTCTGCTGCTCGTCTCCTCTGAGGAGAAGAGAGTGACACCTATGAACTCAACATTATCATTATTATTACTATTATTATTAACTCTCATGGGGATAACTTCTAGTCTATGAAATAATGGTGAAATTAAAATATTCCTCATTATTTCTTGGGGTGCCTTGTAAGTCCCTCAATGATCGCTAGGAGGCGCCACTGAGTTGAGCGAAGATGGTGCGTTCCTGTTCTACCCAGAAGTCGGAATTTCCATATTCCCAGAGACTTCAACTGGTGTAATCCCTGAAGTCTGATCTCAGACTCAGAAGGTCGGACGAGCCCCACCAGCCCCGACCTCAAAATCCAAGATGGTAGCACTGTGTATCACCAGTGTTAAAGTTGTAGTCATCTCCTCTTTACTACACGTTCTGTCTCTATCAAGTGGGACGCAACGTCATGACGCCATGATGTTACGTTTTGCTCCGTTTTTCCCTTCCCTTCCACTTCCTCCTCCCCGTGTAAATAGTGGTACACAGTGGTCAGACAGTATCCCACCAACTACGACAAAAGCTTCAAACCCCAAGGTGAGTAAAATGTCTTATTTAAATTAAATCTGAAGCCTCTGATTGATTAAATGACATTTAACAGCGCTGCAGTTTGCAGAGATGACTGTTTTATAGGTGTTGGCAGGCCTGGACTGGGACAAAAAATCGTCTCTGGATCTTTTGGTCCAGACCGGCCCACTACAATCCATGCTCAGATACTGTGCCAACTCGCGTTGATGTACATTTAAACACACAAGCGCTTAATAACAATAGTATACTGAACAATATCTCTTATATTCTGGAGACTTGAATAGGTTTGAATTAGTTTTAACTGTATAATGTGAAACTGTTGAACGAGCAATAAACCATAAACACTGACTGAAAAAATATGTAAAGCATCATAGACTACATATGAGTTATGTTGTTAGATCAATGTCCATCATGAACAAACTGGACTGTGGGCACAAAGATAGGTGCATGTTGACACTTAAAACACTTTAACTCTGGTGACCTGATTTGGGGGAAGTCATTAGCCTATAGGTAGAAATGATCAAAAATAGCAGATCTACATGCTCAAACACATTACAACATGTGAGTTGTAAGCTTACAGATTTGTAATTATGTGGCATCCTTTGATGAAAATAGTGGTTAAGTGGTTAATAAAAGCTAAAACTAAAACTCTCTCATCATGACTGCTTGTCATTAAAGGTGATTGGATGAGGGGGGGTCTAGAGAACATGTGTGGTGGGACTCCTGGGTCTCTGTAACCCATCATAGGGCCACTGGGCCAGGTATTCTTTAGACAGACAAGCCAATGGGCCTCTGCTGTGTCTGTTCTGGGCCGGGAGAGTTACCATAGCAAGGTGCAGCAAAAACTAAATGAGCACATAAAAAATAAAAACGGGCAGCTATTGGCCCATTATTGAAAGGCCCACCGGGAAAAATCCCAGTACTCCCAATGGCCAATCCACCCCTGGGTGTTGGGACAGTGAAGAGGAGAAGCATCAGGTTTGACACAGGGCTGGTCGATATGTCAAGTTTTTAAAATATATCCATTAGTAAGTTTTGTTGACCAATAGTCAATAGGTCAACGACCCTTTTTATGTGAAAACGAGACGATAACTAAATAAAAACTAAAGCAGGAAGACATCAATGTATTGACACTTTCTCCAACGAATAAGAATGAGACAATGAAACACAGAAATGAAATGAAAATACAGAAATACTTTTGATACTAAAAGTTACAGTTATCACTTACAAATCAGCAGTGTTTTTCTCTCTGTTATATTGTATTATAATATAATAGTTGTTTAACAAACACCTGCACATTGATAACAACCTGCATTCCTGTTGTGTAGTCTACTCTACTGTGTGCTGCTCAGAGACACATGAACCATTACTACTGGCAGGATGTGTTTATGTTATTTATTCATTATTTGCATCTGTAGGCTGTTTATTGTTATTCTGATTGTGAGGAATTGTCAGGAATCTTCAGCCTCACATGGAAATGACGACAAATAATGTGAAATATAAATGTGATTAAACTCAGACAGACTCTTACATCATATAGGCTAATATCCATCCAAAATAATGGTTAATGGTTAACATCAAGAAAGAAAAATATGCCTTTTATAAATGAAGAAAGTTGTTTATATTTCTTTTATTGATCAGATGGATAATTAACAGATTTTTAAAGTAGATGGTAATCAGAAAACAATAAATAACAGAGTGACACACTTGAGTTTATTCTGTAATCTGTCTCTAAACTTGAAGCAACATTTGCAGGTGATTATTGTTATTGAGCTGTTCTTTAATGAAGGTAAATAAAGATATGTTTGTTTTTCAAAACATATCTTGAAATCTGTGTCTGTGTGTATTGCACATTCAAACCTGACTACCATTGCATAACAGCTAAATATATGATCCATTTCATCTAGTAGTAATAATAATGACTTCAGAAATTCAAGACAAACTTTTAAAAAAAGCATTATCCTATACACTTTATTATATCCTACATGCTGTTGAAGCTGCAGTCACTCTCCTCCAACTCATATTACTTATAGGCTACATAATATAGTTCAGAGTGTAAAAGAGGTTTTCGTTTACTGATCCCAAGTTTGTGACCTCAGGAAGATTAAATGAATGAACCCTTACTTGCTGGTTCTATTTATTACTGCACTCTCCACATGTTGTCCGGTCAGAATTATAATGGCATGACGGTTAATCCAGTTAATGACACACACTCACTGACATGCCACTCATTTATTCATGGTCATTTGGAATAATACTAGGGGTGTTACAATTTCGATTGTAAGTCAGATATCAATTGAAATGACACTAGGATCTCGACCTTCGACATGAAAGATGCAATTAAAGATGCAGCCACGCTGCCAGGGTCACTTTAGACAGACAAGAAGAGGAAAAAAAACAGATGTGTTGAAGTGTAGCGAGTCAGCATAATTACCTCCTCTAACTTGAACCTGCAGCCAGTTAAAAGACACCATGTGCTATGTTATATGCGTGTAGCATAATCATCCACAGGCTACATGACAGATATGGCAGGATATCTCTGCAGGCATCATGAAGACGTAGACTTAACCATGAAAACAACACAGGCAACTCCTCCGTCCTCATTTGGAACTGAACTTAAACAAAATTCAACTTGTGCTGAAGCAATAACTAACGCTATAGGAGTATTTGTAGCATCAGACATACAACCTTTAATCTGAGGTGGAAACCCCTGGATCATTAGTATGCTATTAATTAGCCAAGCAGGTTGCATCTTACCACAAAGGTGTTGGCCTCCATGTACCATGATGTGAAGGAAAACTTACTGGATGTCTGAGCAGTGCAGATTTAGTAGCCTTGTCAACACAGAGCTACATGAACATGATAGCACATTACATTAATGATGATTTGGAAATTGAAAATCCAGTCCTTCAAACACGGCCCATCTATGAGGCTCACACTTATTTAAATGATTTAAATTTGACACGAAGACCTCAGTGTGATAAATTGCAAACAACTGATGACTCACGATTCCATCTAGTCTAAAAATGACATCTGTGCAAAAAGGACCCAAAAAAAAAAAGATTGAAACTCGAATCATGAATTGAATCTAGGATTTTGAGAATCATAACACCACTAAATAATACTAAACTTAACAATGTGGCATGAATGTGTAGGAGTTGTATGTGATAGTTTTAAATGCCTCTGTTTTATTAAAGGATGTTAAAACTCCCCCCCCCCCCCCCCCCCCCCCCCCCCCCCATCTCTCTCTCTCTGCAGATGCTTAGTTGCCATCGTTCCTCTGACCCAAACATCACAGATGTGGGTTTGCTGTATGATTCCAATAATGACACTGGTCACCTCTGGAAGAAAAACGGTCCACTTTCTTTCTGCTCCTCCATCTCTGCACCTTCAGCCTCCAGCTGTGTGGTGTGTGTGGAGCAGGGTATAAACGCTGTGTGTGGTCACCTGATGCAGGCTGTGGAGCTGGTGATGGAGGCTCCAGGTCGACATATAGAAATCATTAAGAGCGGTAAGATATGAAGCATCACCTTGTTTATTTCTGTTAGGTTCACTTCACACACTCCTGAGGTCAGAGGTCAGCTCAACGTTTAACAAGAAGCCAACATCTGAGCAGCAGAGATTTAAAAAAGCAGAAAGACAGAACATGAAAATTGTTGCAAAATGTGTAAATACTGACATTGATGTTTTTTATTTTAGGTGCGGAACGTAGACTAGACTAACATCAGCTTGCACATCGTTAAAACAGTTATGATGATATCATGATATCATAGACGATATGTGGTGTCTATGAGTAACTTGAGTCCCTGTAGCCTCCTTGGTGCACTTTCGTTTAGTCGTCAGAAAAAGGAGGGCTTGTGCTCCCCACATTCTTGCAAAATATTTAAATTCTGACATGATGTTTTTATTCTTAAGTGAAGAGTGTCTAATATCAGCTCGCACATCATTAAAACAACAATTAGGATATCATCATAGACGATATTTATCACACACTCCTAAACTCAAATAATCGCTGATACCGACGATACGTATGAGCAGCGCACACTGAGGGCTCCACTAGGTGAAACTCTTTAATACAGAAATCATCATCATAGCCATAAAGAAGATCTCTCATTAAGACTTTGCTTTTTTTATATAACCAACTAAAGCAGCATAAAGCTGCAGCAGGTATTTCACATTCAGAGGTTTGAGGCAGAGCTGCAGGTTGAGTGGAGGTGTGTGGAGAAGTTAATTTGTGCTGTTGAACGTAACCGCTGTGAAACTATCAGACAATTAAGTTTTATTGATCTGATTCAGCGGCTTTCTTCCTGTCAGCGCTCCCTCTCTAGCTCGTTCGACCACAGCTAACACAACAGTGTCCTGCAGCAGCTTACTGACGGAGGAACTCTGTCCTCCATTCAGAACAGTGAGGAGGAATAAAGTAGTAGTATTCATGCATTGAACAGACTCTCTGAGAGCAGAGGAGAGCAACTCAAGTAAAGTACAAGCACCTCAAAACTGTACTTAAATAAATGTACTTAATAACTTTCCATCACTGGTTTTCATACCAATGATGGGAAACCAGCAGAGACGATAAAACCTACAATTAATGAAGTCAAGTCAATTTCTTATACACGGAAAGCCTGTGAAGTTTTTTCTTAATTATAAAAATAACAAAAACCTTTTATTTCTGTAGCACAATTCATGAATTAAATGCAGCACCGAAAAATTAACATGATTTTAAAACACTTTAAAAATATGATTATATTTCCTGCAGAGTGTCCCAGACTTCTTGGTGATGGTCTTCTTTCAGCCACAGTTCAGAGTGCTACTGAATCTCCAGGAGAGATTCCCCTCACCCCAGGTGAGCAGTCACACCAGTGAGGCTTAAAAAACCCAACAACTCTCAGTTCCACGCTGTAATCTTTACTGTTGTGGCTGCAGCTCATGTTTGGTATCACATTTTTTCCTTTTCTCTCTGTTGTTTCTTCTAAATCGGTTAGATACTAGGGAACGATGGCCGGTCGTCATCCCCATCGTCATCACCATCCTCCTCATCATCCTCCTCCTGATGGTTTACCGCATCTTAAAGAGAAATCGCAGTACTTCTGAACCCAAGATAAAGTAAGAAGGGTCATATTTGCGCTTTGCCATCTTGTTCTCGAACATCAACACACAGGCCCAACACAATATTCTTTATTTTTGACCAGTTGTCTGCCACCAGTATCAGAATCACATGTATAGACCATCTCCTCTTTACATCATTGTTTTATGTTCATAACCACATCAGTCTCAGTGAATTGAAGGTTCATGTTTCTCTTCTTTTGTGTCCAGAGTGGAAAAAAACGGAGACACCTTCTACCCGAGCAGACCTGATGCTGACATAGTCAAACCTGAGGCTGAAGTCCAGAGTGGAAAAAAAGAAGCAGCTGCCCACCTGAACGTATCTGTTGCTGATGCTGATGCTGATGAACAAGAACCTAAGGCTGTAAACTGATGTGGAATGATGTTGAATATCATAGGTTTGTTATTTCTACAAATCAAACAAGTGCCTGGAATTAGATTTCTTAATCCATAACCTCATCATTGGATGCAGTGCTTTAAGTGGGAAAATATAAGTGCCGGTACTCCCCGTATTCACCTGTTGGCATATGAGTCAGGCAGTCGGTATCGGCTGATCATCAATAATATATTCTGAATTTCTATAGTAAATAAAAGCAAAACAATGACGATTTTTACAAAATGAATTTATTAAGCAAACTACTTCCATCCTAAAATCATGGACGCCACACTTCACACATAAATTTGAGGAACATGAATCAAACTTGTGACTCTTACCTCCAGAATATATCCTAGTGATCAGTTTGATTTCTTTTTAACTATAAATGATAATACTGTTTTTTAGATGTAAGCACTTTTTCCATTTTGTATTGGCTTCAGATTTCTGTGATCAAGCTCTTAAAGTAAATAATGTTTAGATGAATCCTCCAACAGCTCGTTATATTTTCCAACTAAAATGTATTTAAAACACTGTCCTGTGCACCTGTATAGGCCTGTACCTGTATTTACTGCTGTGGTAGAATCTGACTGTCAAGAGTTGAGTCATCCAACTCTTGTGTGGATTCTCGCTCTTTAAGTGTCATAATTAATCACAGTCCCGGTATGCCAGGGGTTAAAATGTAGACGTGGTGGTAGTGCTTACTAGTGCATACCAGCCCACTTAAAGCACTGATTGGATTGATAATGATATCATGTATTTGAATGTACTTGCATGTTTTTTTATATATAGAGAATTTTAAATGTGGAATAATGGGGAATATCAATATATCTTTGACACTCAAAGATCCTATGATGTTGTGAAATATGAAGTGAACTTCTATCTATGCAAGTTTATGCAGGCTCACTGTGAGTCAATTAAATTCAATTCATTATTTCCATTTGGCACATCTTAAAATTAAATAAAACATGATTCCAAATGATTGAGGAGTTGTTTTATTACTGTGTTATTTATTTAAACATTAAAATATTTCTGGTAACATTTCTACAAAACCAAAAGAAAAAACAACAATCACATATACTTGTTCATACATTCGAGTAACATATAAAACAAACAGCAGAAGAAAATGATTGTGTGGTTGTTTCTTTGGAAAATTCAGTTAAAATTTGCGATACATTTGGATGGAAACATGATTATAGTCTCATAATATCATCCTGAGCCTGAAAAGAACGTCAGACTTTCAGAAACTACATAAGCAATATTTTATTTTATATAAATATGTAAAAACATCTCTAGGTTACCGCTGCTTTTTACTTCTTCTCTTTACTTTGAGTAATTAACATTTAAATTGTCTGCTGGTACAGATCTATAATCAAGCAATGAAACCTGGAGCAGTTATCAGGCGTTTTCTTTCAATTAATTTAATCACCTCAGTCATTATGTTGTCATTGCGCAGTTTGTCCAGGAGAGCGCGCTATGTTAGCAGCTGTAGTTTGTCAGTACAGTCAGTAATGTAACAGACTGAGAGGTTGGAGGATCTGGCTTTGGCTTGGTTTGACTTAGGTTTTGATTTATAGAAAGGAGGAGGTGGTAATGACCAGACTAAGAGTAGGACACAGCATCTTAAACAGGACTCTTCACATTATAGGGAAACATCCAACTGGACTTCCTGTGTATTACCCTTATATACAGTCTATGGTATTACCAGGAAATATTCATTACAGGAAATATGCATAAAAAGAAAGGACATGATGGAGGGAATGGAAAGAGCAAGGCTAACAGGGCCATGTTTAAAAGATATATTATAGTGTGGAAGCAGTGGCACCGGCAGGAAATGCTTATTCAGTAAATCTTAAAAGAACTGGGCTGATGGCACGAATGTAAAAGCCGGGACGATGTAGGAGCAATTTAATTCCACCAGATGGCAGTAGTGCAACACATGATGCGCTATATTAAATAACGAAGAAGCTTTCTGACTGCAGCTCAGCAGACGGTGGGTGGTGGACTGAGTGTGTTTACTGTTGATTTCATACTAAGCTGTGACCTAGCTGATGAGACTCAATGCTAGAAACTAAATAAAGAATGTCCCCATCTCTCACTGACAACAGTTCGTCATACTCGTTAGCGACATTAGCCGTTATCCAGCTAACCACGTAGCTACTTTCATACCGGAAGCCAATGTTTGAACAAATATTCACACCAAACGGTTTCACAGTTCACTTAATTTGTTTATTTATTCATTTACACATTTACAAAAAAAATACACAGTAAAGACGAGAACAATGTGAAGGAGAATTGGCATTCTCCACACAAACAAGGATCACAAACACACAATTACATTACAAGAATTCATCCAGGTATACAGCACATCATCATTGAAAACCATTTCAAACACAAAAAGTAAAATAACCAAAAAGGTTGCAGTCACATAGCCACTGTATGAACATGAACATGTCTCCAACTGAACAATTACAGTCCTTGCATTTACAAAAATAAAAAATTCGACATCTGTTTATCTGTTTTTGAAAGTTTCCCCTGAACATGTGTAACAGAATAACGTTACTGCTGCTCTTCATCTCTTCACTCTGCAACTTTCATTAGCTTGCTTCGGCTTAGAGGATGTGGAGAGGAAAATACCACCACAGTAAGTGTACTAAATGAATGCTGGGTATATAACAAATTTAAGGAAGATTGAAGATTGAATAGAAGATAAAAGATTTATCAGAAGAATGTGACATTAATCCAATCCAATAAGTTAATGTTCCTCCATGGTTATTTCTTATAACTAAAGTTGATCTTAATATCAGGAAAGACCCTGCAAACCAGTATATTAGAAATTATTGTTATAACTCTTTGCACATAATTAATCATTACTCAAAAGGCCGTAACAGGAGTATACACTCCACAATAGTGTATACACAGTAGTAAGTTTACAGACTGTGAAATCAATCGGGGAAGATCTTTTGTTAGAAATTTGTCAATGTTTATTTAGAATTAAAAAATTGGGGATAGAAGTAGGCTACAACCTTGCACATATTGTATTGAACATGGATCACCCCAGCTGAGCTAAACAACTAACCCAGTGCTGCTCCTGCTGAGCCAGCTCTGCTCAGCCTCTCTCTCTTACAGCTGACTGCCCAAACCACACCCACCTCCACAGAAAGGTAATGAATTTGCAGACAGGATGGCTAAAAGATTGGAAAGGTGAGAACATAATATTATACAAAAGACAGCACAGAGTTTTAAAGGGAGAAATAGAAGGGAGGAAGTAGACCTATGCAGATTAAAGTCTAACTACACTGGTTCAAATAGGACTGTGTTTCTATTGGGGAAAGTAAACATGTATGACATCCAGGAGAAATATGCATGTACTGTAAAGCTGAAAATGGAGAACATGTAATAGTGCATTATGACAAACATAATGAAGAAAGGGTAAGGCTGCAACAAAGGATGAGACAGGCTGGACAAGTGCAACAGGGTAGGTATCGGTTTAGGTGTGTCACTGTCTGAGTGTCTTTGTCCTGTGGGTGTGGTTTTTACTTGTGGTATGTATGCTTAATTGCATGCTGATAGCCTGATAGGATACAGGTGTCCTCTGGGTCCATATTTGGGGTCAAGCATGGACCTTGACGTCACAGTAAAGGCTTCACTATCATCTTGGCAGAAAGATGGTGAAGGCAGGCAGCTGTCTGTGGTTTTTTTGGGGAATGCAGGAGTCACTTTGATAGTACGGCCTTTACTGTGAGATCAAGGTCTATGCTTGACCCCAAATATGGAAAATTCCAACCTGCAGATACTTGGCCAGCAACACACACACTAGAGCAGTCATTCTCTTTGTATCCTCTGGTGTGCAGGTACATAGTAGTGGTATTTGATTTTGTTGTTGTTGTTGTATTTTCTGGTGCAATTGTAGGAATCTGAGTATTTGTGTGGGGCAGTTTTGTGTCCTATTTTTGTGTAGAATATTTGGTAGTAATCAATGTGTAAATGTTTGAGTCATTATCTTAATCTCCTCTGGTGGGGAGGTTTGCTGGACCTGCCATTAATCTGGACCAGCAGCAACACAGCAGCCCTTGAGGTGCCAGTTTTGGCTTTGCCACACATCAGGAAGACAAGCTGAGCACATCCAGTCACACACACCTTTATCCTCCCCTACCAACTGACCCTTGACTCCATTGACTCCGTTTTGGGTTTTTTTTTTGGCAACAAAGTATAGTCTGTCTTTTGCCTATTTCCTCACACACTGGTCAGTCAATTTTGAACTCAGTGGGTTTTACACAAGGATGGGACTTGAAAGGAATTTTAAGAACACATTGAGATAAGGTGTGAGAAACGCAGGGAGGAGTAATAGCTTTCCTAATAAAAAACAGATTGCTTAACAGAATACCTTGTTTATTTATTTTATTATTTACTCATTCATTCTCAGAGCAATGTAGTATGGATCCTGGTCTACATACTGCATGCTGTACTTTAGGTGGTGTATTGCAATGCAAAGAACTGAATTTCAAAGTATGCAGTTAGAGGAGGGAGGAGGAGCACACAGGTTGGAGCAGGTATAGTGAAGTGAAAGTATTCAGAAAATTCCATTTTAAAGTCGGCAGAGCAGAGGCAGGAAAACAGCAAGTCTGAGGCAGGTGAGTGTTAATATCAGGACTGCAGATAATGATTACTGTCATTATTGATCAATCTGTTGATTATTATATATAATTGTTTGATTGATTAAACAGTCAATATAAAATCAGTGTTCGACGTTTACTGTTGTTCATTTCCTGGTTTCTGCATCCTCACAGTAATGTAATGTGAGTCACAGCTCTTAGAGAGAAGTCACAGTTAAGAAGCACACAGATGTTTATCTTAAGTCTGTTTGTTGGATTTAAACCAGAGTTAAAGTTTGTTTTTGTGAAGAACAGAAAACAAACATGGTTGTAGTTAAAGTGGTTTAACCTGTTACATCACACAATAATGGAGGTAGTTTTAAGACAAAGATAAAACCTAAAAATGAAATGAGTCACAGAGCTGCAGCCAGTCAACAAGCCCAGAGCAGGTTAGGCAGCCGAGGCCTGTCACACAGGAGAAAAGGTGGGACAGAACAGAAAGGGAGGAGGGAGCTAGCATATGAGAGAGGGAGGGGCTCTCTGCCCAGACAGATTGAAGGAGGGAGACATATATATCAGAGACTGATGTTAATTTTAATGATCCTACACAACCAGTTCCTGTTTTATGCATTTACATTTGAAAGATTGACTTTTGAGATCTGTAAAGGAAACAATGTGTTTTTTTTGGGTTTTTTTTTTTGATTGATTGCTTGTTTTGTTTTGTGTTTTGTTTTTGAATGTGTGTATGGTCTTGTATTATATGTTGTTTTTTTGACAGCAGAAAGCTGTGATCATATGTTGCCCTCTTGATGAGTATTTGTTTTGCTGTCTCAAAAAGAAAATTAAAAAGTTAAGAAAGAATGAAAGATTGACTAAAAATATAATGGCTTCTGAGAATAAATTGTCCCAGACACAGGCGAGACTGTCAGCTGGCCTGTAAACTAATGAGAAGCTACTAAATTGAGACGCAGGAGTGGATTTATTATACTGTGTGTGTGTGTGTGTGTGTGTGTGTGTGTGTGTGTGTGTGTGTGTGTGTGTGTGTGTGTGTGTGTGTGTGTGTGTGTGTGTGTGTGTGTCTCCAGTGTTACTGGTTTAGCTCTCAGACTCCAGAAGATGGAGGAAGAGGAGGAAGAGGAGGACGGAGCAGAGTCTCTAATATCCAGCAGTCTGTCTATGAAGAGTGACTGGTCTAATCATCATCCTCCAGAATTCAGTAATGAACCAGGACCCTCAGACACAAAGTAAGAAAACTAAGTAAACTGACCTGAAGATGATTCAGTGTTTAAATATTTATTTTAAAAACAAACACCACTGACTGACAACACACACTCTACTACAACCGTCTCCATCGGTTATTATTGAGCATCTGAAGATCTTCCACTGCAGATTCAGCCATCTACAAGTTGCAGCTGATGTGTTTAACAAAGCTGTGTAGCTCATGAAAATGTCTGTTAATGATAGTCAGACTACATGCATGCACCAAACCCTACAGGAGAAAAATCTAGTGTTTCTACAGGAAGTTGAAATATCTTGACTTTCACATCTCTTTTCAGCTGTAGATGCAAATAAAACTTTAAACTGAAATATTAACACAATCATCTGTTAAGATGAACTAAATAGTGCTGATAGAACATATTACTGTCACGGTAGCGGAGCACATGGACTCGAATGCAGAGACCAGAAGCAAAAGCAGGGCTGAAGAAAAGGGTCTTTATTCTGGGACATACTGGAAAAAACAAAAACTGGCTGAGCTGGGAAAAAACAAAATACAAGACCATGTAGTGAATTATGCTTTTTTATTAATAAGTACTTGTTAATCAGGGCATCACCCTCCAAAGGGACACATTCATTAATAATTAATAAATAAATAATTTTTGATAAATCTCAAATTTCTGAATCAGTGATAATTTACTTCAAAGAATAGAGCTTGAAGAGAACAACTGAGTACATTTTAAGGAGACACAGGAAGGAGTGTTAACTCGCCTGTAAACAAATGAGAAGTTACTCAGTTGAGAGGTAGGACTGGATTTATTATAATGTGTATGTGTGTGTGTGTCTCCAGTGTTACTGGTTTAGCTCTCAGACTCCAGAAGATGAAGGAAGAGGAGGAAGAGGAGGAAGAGGAGGATGGAGCAGAGTCTCTAATATCCAGCAATTTGTCTATGAAGAGTGACTGGTCTAATCATCATCCTCCAGAATTCAGTAATGAACCTGGATCCTCAGACACAAAGTAAGAGACTGTTTCCATTGTGTGATTTAAACTTGAATGTGTTGAATCTCAGAGCCTGAAGAACAAAAAATGTCTTAGTGACCAGATACTGACAGTCTGGACTGTTTATGTGGGGAAAGAGCTGTTGGTTGGCCTCCACTAATGTCATGTGTCATAAAGAATGTGTTCATGTCCACAGAGAGAGGAAGAGGAGGGCTGTTTCTGTGGAGGAGCAGCTGTCCTGCTGTTCTTTGTGTCAGGACATCCTGAAGGATCCAGTCTCTACCAGCTGTGGACACTGGTTCTGCAGAGAGTGCATCACCTCATACTGGGACCAGTCTGCTTCATCAGGAGACTCCTCCTGTCCCCAGTGTGCAGAAGGATCCAGAACCAGAGCTGGAGTGCAGACAGACAGTCAGACCAGCACTGTACAAAGTAAGACTGAAGATCTGTCTGCTGATGTCATCATTTCTGAAACAGGACAGGAATCTACCTCCTCTATCCTACTTAGCATTAACAGTCACACTGATTTCTGTGTAATTATACATATTTTCTTCTCTTTCAGCAGAAAGTGGTCTGCAGGAGGTTTTAGATGAACATCGGATCAGTTTGAGCAGAACATGTGAATGTGTGACTCAAGGAACTGATGAAGCAGAAAGTGAAATCCTCCTCATCAGCATCTTCACTGAGGTCCACATCACAGAGGGATGGAGTGAAGAAGTTAATACCCAACATGAGGTGAGGCAGCTTGAAACAGCTTCCAAGATGAACACCTTCCATGACACTCCAATCAAGTGTCAGGACATCTTTAAAGTCTTACCTGACCAACACAAACACATCAGAGTGGTTCTGATGAACGGCGTCGCTGGCGTTGGAAAAACCTTCTCAGTGCTGAAGTTCACTCTGGACTGGGCACAGCACTCCAACAACATAGATATCAGTCTGCTGATTCTGTTCTCGTTCAGGGCGCTGAACTTGATCAAAGATGAGCAGTACAGTCTGCTCATGCTGATCCATGTTTTCTATCCAACATTACAGAAGCTCACAGCAGAGAAGCTCGCTGTCTGTAAAGTTTTGTTCATCTTTGACGGCCTGGATGAAAGCAGACTTTCACTGGATTTCAACAACAGTGAGGTTGTGTCTGATGTCACACAGAAGTCATCAGTCAGCGTGCTGCTGACAAACCTCATCAAGGGGAAGCTGCTTCCATCAGCTCTCATCTGGATAACTTCCCGACCTGCAGCAGCCAATCAGATCCCTCCTTCATGTGTTAGCAGGGTAACAGAAGTACGAGGCTTCACTGACGGCCAGAAGGAGGAGTACTTCAGGAGGAGATTCAGTGATGAAGAGCAGTCCAGCAGAATCATCTCACACATCAAGACATCCAGGAGCCTCCACATCATGTGTCACATCCCAGTCTTCTGCTGGATCACTGCTACAGTTCTGGACCACATGTTCACTACAGAGCAGAGAGGAGAGCTGCCCAAGACCCTGACTGACATGTACTCACACTTCCTGCTGGTTCAGATAAAGAGGAAGAAGAACAAGTATGGTGAGGGACATGAGACGAGTCCACAGGAGCTGACGGAGGCTGAAAGAGAACTTCTTCTGAAGCTGGGGAGGCTGGCATTTGAACAACTGGAGAAAGGAAACATCATGTTCTACCAAGAAGACCTGGAGCAGTGTGGTCTTGAGGTCATAGAGGCCTCGGTGTTATCAGGATTTTGTACACAGATCTTCAAAAGAGAGAGTGTGATCTTCCAGAAAACAGTCTACAGCTTTGTTCATCTAAGCGTTCAGGAGTTTCTGGCTGCAGTCTACATGTACCACTGTTACACCAGCAGCAACACAGAGGTACTGGAGGTCTTCCTCGGGAAAAAACACAGTTACACTTCTCTGGATGTCTTCCTGAAGAGAGCCATGCTGAAATCTCTGGACAGTAAAAATGGCCACCTGGACCTGTTTGTCCGCTTTCTTCATGGCCTCATACTGGAGTCCAACCAGAGTCTCTTAGGAGGCCTGCTGGGTCAGACAGAGAACAATCCAGAAACCATCCAGAGAGTCATCAACAACCTGAAGGAGATGAACAGGAAGGATATCTCTCCTGACAGAAGCATCAACATCTTCCACTGTCTGATGGAGATGAACGACAGCTCAGTACATCAGGAGATCCAAGAGTTCCTGAAGTCAGGGACCAGATCAAAGAAGGAACTCTCTGAGATCCAGTGCTCAGCTCTGGCCTACATGCTGCAGATGTCAGAGGAGGTTCTGGATGAGTTGGACATATTGAATTACAACACATCACAGGAGGGACGACGGAGACTGATGCCAGCTGTCAGGAACTGCAGAAAGGCTCGGTAAGTCCAGATGTGATTAACATTACAAATAAGTGCAGATCAGTAGTTTAGTTCTTATGATAAATATCATATGAAATTCTTATTAATGTTAAAATAGTGTTCTACTTGTTTACAGCTGAAATAACATGTCCGTTATGTCACAGTTGTTCACAGCTGT
This sequence comes from Scomber colias, assembly GCA_021039105.1. Taxonomy (NCBI): domain Eukaryota; kingdom Metazoa; phylum Chordata; class Actinopteri; order Scombriformes; family Scombridae; genus Scomber; species Scomber colias. Next base: position 64,723 of record JAJDFG010000381.1, on the reverse strand, counting down.
TCAAATCTTATGAGTGTAAATAATGTTTTTTCAGTTGGTTGTTTATAGCTTTATTTCTAGTAATTATTGGATTTTATAAATTCAGTTTTTTCTTCTATTTATCTTCCTTTGGGTGTTGGAGGCGTCATTCAAAGCTGGTAAAACAAATGAAGGGCTTTAGAGGTTGTGGTTGAGGTTTTATTACAGCAGTATTTTATCACAACATATATCAATATTTAACAGTTATCAGTGAATGCAGTAAAGTTATTATTACATGATATATAATCAGACATAGAGGTAATACCTAATTTTACACAGTAGGCTTTAAAATACTGATGGTATCTGAATAATGTTTATGTTTTTGTATTGCACTGTATTTATTCTAGTTGTAACAACCTCTTAACAGTTTTATAAGAATTATAATAGGACATATTATTAGTAATTATTTGATATTTTTAAAATTGAGTATGTAACTGATTCAGTAATGTCAGTTATACAACAATATCTGAAGTTTGCTAACATTAACCAGCATAAGCCTCCATAAACTACTGGTCATTATCTCTCAACTGTCTATTAAAGGAATAAAATGCCTTAGAAAAAATATTTTAGAATAAAAAAAAAGACCACTGATGTGAAGATGAAATGTTAATCAAAATAGTGAATGTCAAACTGTTTCATCATTAAATGCATGAAGTAAATATAAAGTGTCTCCTTTCATGATAACATATGTTGTAATATATGTGTCATTACAGACTTAATAAATGTGGACTCTCAGAGACTCACTGTGAAGTTGTGGCCTCAGCTCTGAAGTCCAACCCTCATCTGACAGAACTGAACCTGAGTGGAAACAAGCTGTCCGATTCAGCAGTGAAGCGTCTGTCTGCTGGACTGGAGAGTCCAAACTGTAGACTGGAGACTCTGAGGTCAGTCCACTGACTGTAGCTCAAATTTTTTTCTATATATTCAATTAAAATTCTTCAGTGAAGTTTCAAATGTTTGGTTCATAATTGTCAGGATTTGCTGAACACAAATCTGTAGAATTTAAATGTTTTCAGGATTTCTTGTGTAAAAATGACTTCCATAATATATTTGACATAACATTCACATATTTAATTACATTCATATCTAATTATGTACAGTTTTAATGTAGTTTATTATTACTTTCTCTACTGTAACTGTTCACTGAGTTGAACTGAGTCAAAATATCCTGCAGTCACATTAAAAATAGTGGACAGTAAAAGTGGTTTTCTAATCAAGATGTCCTCATGTTAACTTTGTGGAGACAGACATGGGATCAGATCACACAGACACACTGTGCACATTATGGAAGCCTCAATGTAACTCCATTTTCTCTCCTTCATCTGCAAGATTAAAGCAAAACAAAGATTAAAAGTCTTTAGAGAGAAAGAATTTAGAGAGTATGGTGGTTGGACCTCAGTCCGACCTATTGGAGGGTCCAGGGGCACATTTTTAAGTCAAATGCACAAATCTAGTGCAGTCTGAGAGCATAATTAAGAGGTCATATCTATAAAATAAATAAAAAGTGCTCCAAACTATTTTATGCTTCAGTAATGTAACTATTGGTTGTGTAAGTATGAATGGTGATGACACAGCCACAAATCATCAGAAATGATTTTTACCGGTTCATAAATGTTCCAAACAAACCACCAAAAAAGACTAATGTCCATATTTCAGTTCTGAAAGAAAGAAAGCAGAAGTGATTACCTAAGTTCAACTAGTTCACAAGGGCAGGGAGAGTGTACAGACATGTTGGCATAAATTAGACTATGGTGGGCTGCCACAGTCTATATAATTAATTCTAAACTGTTTGTGTGTGTATATTCAAAAAAGTGAATATCAAACTGTTTGATCATCAAATGCATGAAGTAAATATAAAGTGTCCTCTTTCATGATAACATATGTTGTAATATATGTGTCATTACAGAGTTTATAACTGTTGGCTCTCAGACACTCACTGTGAAGTTTTGGCCTCAGCTCTGAAGTCCAACCCTCATCTGACATATCTGAACCTGAGTAACAACAAACTGTCTGATTCAGCAGTGAAGCGTCTGTCTGCTGGACTGGAGAGTCCAAACTGTAGACTGAAGACTCTGATGTGAGTTCACTGACTGTAACTTTGCTTTTTCCCCTATATATTAAATTCAAAATCTTCACTGAAGTGTCAAATGTTTGGTTCATAATTTTCAGGATTGGTTGAACACAAATCTGTAGAATTTAAATGTTTTCAGGAATTTAAAATCCACAGTCTTGTTGTGAGTAAAAATGACTTCCAGAGTTTAAACTAATATGAGGCTTCAGCAGTCTGAGTTCCACATATCAAGTAAGTATGTTTGTGTTTATTCAGTGTTTCTGTAGGATCCATATATTGATTTGCTTATTAGTTATTCTGTGTTTATTTAGTTTTGTCTTGTTGCCATGGTGATATGCAGTGTTTGGGGTCATGTGGGCACTGTAGTTGACAGCCGGTAGGTTATATCAGAACCTGCTTCACCTGCACTGGAAAGGAGGCGAGTCTAGGTAGCCGTAATTTTTGTTGACCGCATTTCATTATCACTTTTGTTTGCTTTGATACACGTTCACCAAGTGTACACATATAACATCCTATGGGCGCGTGTAAAGCCACTGTAGTATTCATTTCATTCATTCAAATCTCCGAAACTTCTTTTTGGACTCAGTGTGCTTCTCTGGAACAGCAGCAGCGTGTCATACAAATACAAGACCCATTTTGCCTCACCAGCGACTTTTTTAAAGGTACTGGAAAGCCGCTACAGTTTCCTTGCTGAGCTGCAGTGGAGGGATCCAAACTCAAAGAGGGAATTTAGTTCTAAATATTCTGATACTTTGAGTCAGACACATCAAGTGTGAGTCTCCCAGACTGTCAAAGCCTCATATTAGCTTCATCTGAACCAGACAGACAGACTGTGCAAATTATGGAAGCCTCAATGTTACTCCATTTGCTCTCCTTCATCTGCAAGATTAAAGCAAAACAAAGATTAAAAGTCTGCAGGTATGAGAGAGAGTGATGAGAATGATTGTTTCATTCAAGCACAGTGAGACAGCATCAGCTGAACTGGGAGTGTTCTGGTAGCTTACTGGTCTGTGCTTTGATTCTGGTGCTGGACCTTTGTTGCATGTCATTCTCTGTCTCTCTCTCCTCTAGTTTCCTGTTTATCTCTCAACTGTCTATTAAAGGAATAAAATGCCTCAGAAACAAAGATTTAAAAATATAAAAACAGATGATCTGAACCACTGATGTGAAGATCAAATGTTCATCAAAATAGTGAATGTCAAACTGTGTCATCATCAAATGCATGAAGTAAATATAAAGTGTCCTCTTTCATGATAACATATGTTGTAATATATGTGTCATTACAGACTTTATAACTGTGGACTCTCAGAGACTCACTGTGAAGTTTTGGCCTCAGCTCTGAAGTCCAACCCTCATCTGACAGAACTGGACCTGGGTAACAACAAGCTGTCTGATTCAGCAGTGAAGCGTCTGTCTGCTGGACTGGAGAGTCCAAACTGTCGACTGAAGACTCTGAGGTCAGTTCACTGACTGTAGCTTTACTATAAAAATTAGCAATAATTCACAATTTCATAATTGTTATCAGTTCAAATCATAATTCAAACCAGAATATTTTATGTTCATATCTCACAATTAATCAGATAAATAATAATAGTAAACTAGAAAAATAAAATATTCATCAAACCATAAATCAAGCATTTGGCTCCAACACTCAGTTACAGTAAAACATTTAAAAAATTAAAGTTGTCATTGCAGCTGTGGTCACAACTACACTTAAGAAAAAATAACGAGACAAGTCAAGACCTTAAAAATGTGGTCTCGAGTTCAAGACCAATCTCATGTACTACAACACTACTGTATATATAAAGATTACCTGAACCACTGATCAAATCGGACCAAATGTTAATCAAAATAATGAATGTCAAACTGTTTCATCATCAAATGCATGAAGTAAATATAAAGTGTCCTCTTTCATGATAACATATGTTGTAATATATGTGTCATTACAGACTTCCTGACTGTGGACTCTCAGAGACTCACTGTGAAGTTTTGGCCTCAGCTCTGAAGGCCAACCCTCATCTGAAAGAGCTGAACCTGAGTAACAACTACCTGTCTGATTCAGTAGTGAAGCGTCTGTCTGCTGGACTGGAGAGTCCAAACTGTAGACTGAAGACTCTGAGGTCAGTTCACTGACTGTAGCTTTGCTAGTTTTTTTTATATATATTAAATTCAAATTCTTCAGTGAAGTTTCAAATGTTTGGTTCATAATTGTCAGGATTTGCTGAACTCAAATCTGTAGAATTTAAATATTTTCAGGAAATTAAAATCCACAGTCTGTGTAAAAATACTTAATACGTATTTAATTACGTTCATATTTAATGATGTACAGGTGTAATATTGTCAGGTCAATAGTTTCATTAGTGTTTGTGAACAGTCAGTAAATGTAGCTGCTTATGGATGTGAACCTGACAGCAGCAGGTAGCAAAGAGAGATGATCTTTCTCAACTGGAACTGTTCACTGAGTTGAACTGAGTCAAAGTCCTCTCCTCTTGTTTCCTGTTTATCTCTCAACTGTCCAATAAAGGAATAAAATGCCTCAGAAAACAATGATTTAAAAATATTTAAAAAAAAAAAGATAAAAAGATGATCTGAACCACTGATGTGAAGATCAAATATTAATCCAAAAAGTGAATGTCAAAGTCTTTCATCATCAAATGCATGAAGTAAATATAAAGTGTCCTCTTTCATGATAACATATGTTGTAATATATGTGTCATTACAGACTTTGGGACTGTGGACTCTCAGAGACTCATTGTGAAGTTTTGGCCTCAGCTCTGAAGTCCAACCCTCATCTGACAGATCTGGACCTGAGTGGAAACAAACTGTCTGATTCATCAGTGAAGCGTCTGTCTGCTGGACTGGAGAGTCCAAACTGTAGACTGGAGACTCTGAGGTCAGTTCATTGACTGTAACTTCCTACTTCTCTACTTCATGCCAGCACGGAGAAGGACACCCTATCTATCTATCTAACCATCTATCTATCTATCTATCTATCTATCTATCTATCTATCTATCTATCTATCTATCTATCTATCTATCTATCTATCTATCTATCTATCTATCTATCTATCTATCTATCTATCTATCTATCTATCTATCTATCTATCTATCTATCTATCTATCTATCTATCAACTCTTGTATTTCATTCAAAGAGACCCAACATTCCCACATCAGCAAAGAAAAACTCAGGGAGAACCGGGCTCTAGGTGGGCGACCATCTGCCTTGACCGTTCTTTGTTGAGGGAGAGTGAGAGTAGAGGAGAAGAGGGAGAAGAGATAAATAAAGAGGAGAGGGAGACAGGAGAGAGGAGAGGGAGGCACAGTGACAAACAATCAATCAACATTGAAAATAATAATAGCGGCAGTCAGGAGATCCCAACATCCATGAGGTCCTGATCATCGATGCCCTCAGGTTACCTTTCGAGACAAGAGACCACAGAGAACTCCGGGGAAGAAGTTTAAGTTAGTCATTGCATTTATAGCACATAAATGTAAATGGATAGAGAGAGGGAAGAGGAGAGAGGAACTCAGTGCATCACGGTAAGTTCTCCGGCAGTATAAGCCTATAGCAGCATAAACTAGGAGCTGGTCCAGGACAAGCCTGGCCGGCCCTAACTATAAGCTTTATCAAAAAGGAAAGTTTTAAGCCTACTCTTAAATGTAGAGAGGGTGTCTGCCCCCCGGACTAAATCTGGGAGATGATTCCACAGGAGAGGAGCCTGACAACTGAAGGCTCTGCCTCCCATTCAACTTTTAGAGATACTAATAAAAAACACAAGTAGGCCTGCATGCTGGGAGCGCAGTGTTCTACTAGGTTCATGAAATGAGGAGATGGATTTTAAATTCTTTTCTGGATTTTACAGAAAGCCAATGGACAGAATGGGAACTGAAGGACAAATCCTGATCAAATATAATGCCTAGGTTCCTTACAGTGGTACTGTTTCATCATTAACTGCATGAAGTAAATATAAAGTGTCCTCTTTGATAACATATGTTGTAATGTATGTGTCATTACAGACTTTATAACTGTCAACTCTCAGAGACTCACTGTGAAGTTTTGGCCTCAGCTCTGAAGTCCAACCCTCATCTGACAGAGCTGCACCTGAGTGACAACAAGCTGTCTGATTCATCAGTGAAGCGTCTGTCTGCTGGACTGGAGAGTTCAAACTGTAGACTGGAGACTCTGGGGTCAGTTCACTGACTGTAACTTTGCTAGTTTGCTGAATACAAATCTGTAGAAATTAAATATTTTCAGGAATTTAAAATCCACAGTCTTGTTGTGAGTGAAAATGACTTCCAGAGTTTAAACTAATATGAGGCTTCAGCAGTCTGAGTTCCACATATCAAGTAAGTATGTGTGTGTTTCTTCAGTGTTTCCATGCTGAGCTGCAGTGGAGGGATCCAAACTCAAAGGGAATTTAGTTCTGAATATTCTGAAACTTTGAGTCAAACACATCAAGTGTGAGTCTACCAGACTGTCAAAGCCTCATATTAGCTTCAACCGAACTTATGAAGTCATTTCCTACAGTGTAGCTGTGTTAGGAAGAGACCACTTCACAGTCAGTATGGACAGGAGGAATGATTACTGCCACACACATGAATATGGTTCTGAATGTTAAAATCTCTTTTTCACTGTTTGTATTTGACAGTTTTTAACCTGCATCCTGTTGGGTTCAGCTGTTTGGAGTTTACATTTTCTAAACTTCTACATTTAAACCTTCTCCAGCTCTGAACAGATTATGAAACAAGTACAAGTTCAAGCATGGTCTTTGTCTTTTGTATTGACTTCATTTATTCTATTTTCAGATTGATGAACTGTGGTTTGTCAGAGACCAGCTGTGCTGATCTGGCCTCAGCTCTGAAGTGCAACCCCTCCCATCTGAGAGAGCTGGATCTGAGAGGAAACAACGTGAAGGATTCAGATGTGAAGCAGCTGTCTTATCTTCAGCAGAGACCAGACTGCAGACTGGAGTCTCTGAGGTCAGTAGAGAGTTGGAGTCAGTCTGTGCTGGTTTCAGCAGTTTAGTATTAAACACAGTCAGTATGAAAGCAAAGATCCAGTATTTCCTGGTGAAGCTCCAACCTTCTCAGTGCTGCTTTCCTCAGTGAAGCTGTGAGAGGAGAATGGTGACAGGCTTCAGGATTGGACAGAAAGACAGAGATAGAGAGAGAGAGAACTGTCAGCCAATCAGATCAGCCAGAAGCTTGTTGTGATGATGTGTTTGAGTTGATGTGAAGACGACTGTTGTTGTTGTGTTGATGTCTGCAGGAAATAAAGCTGGATTACAGCTGACAGTCTTACAAGATGTATAGAGACAGTGATCCTCATCATCAAACTGTCACACCATCAAATCTGATCTCAAAGTCAAATCGCTTAGGAGAGCAAGAGTTTTTAGGGATAGAAGCCATTTTTTAATTGGACAAAATATATATTAAAAAACAATCCTTGAGGCACATGAGAGATAATATTCTGTATGTTATACAGTTGGTTTGACATCTTGAGATCAAAGGGTCAGAGAGCATAATAACTTAATTTATTTATTTATTGTAATTGTAAAAAATGACGAAAAGAAATACTGGTAAAATAATCCTTGAGGCACGTGAGGGATATTAGTCTGTTATACAGTTGGTTTGACATCATTCACTCAAATGGTTGAAGTGCAAAATAGGTTTGTATTTTGAATGTTGAATATTAAACTAACTTAATGTCGCAACGAAAGGAAGGGCACTGAGGAAGCGCTCTGACCAAAACGTCTGTGCCATAATAAAGTGAAATTGTGTAATCAGAGTGCTGTCCGTTTATATTGTCCAATTAATTAATATTGTACAATCTCACGAATTTACACATTAACAGAGTCAGCAATTTTCTGCCAGCATTCCTGCCTGGCTTTTGCTGCACCAGTGTTGCTTTTGGCCTGGATGATGTGTTTGAATTCTTCATATTTTTGAAGAATAATTGTCTGCTCCTCCATGGTAAAGTAGGCTGCTCTGCAGGGTTTCTCCATGTTTGTGATTGTATTGCGAATGTCTGGGTAAATCAACACAGGTAATGGAGAGATATCCCAGGTATGTTAATCCAGCTTCGTAGTACAGGCCTCAGAACCTCTGCTGAAGTCCAGGAATCACAGCAGCTGTTTATCTGAGAGCTCTGACTGATTGTCATGTGATGATTTAACAGCAGGAAACATCTTCTAATCCCACAGAGACTCTGTAGCTTTAAACTTTGATAAGAGTTGACATGTATCAGCAGTAAATCCATCAGTAAACTGATGAGTGAATGTCTCTGTTTCTGCAGTAATGATGTGTTCATGACTCTCAGCACTTTATTTCCTCTGTGCACTTTAGTGAAATCTGCAGAGGAAACACACTTGATAGTAAAAGTGTATGCAGGTGTGTGAGCTTGGAGCTCAGTGTTAACACGTTAACATGAGAGCTGAAAGGAAGCAAGCTACGCTGCACAGCTGTTCCACTTCTGGTCTGAACAGGACTGAAGTCCCTGCTGCTCTTTATACTGGATGTGCTGTATCACTGACTGACAGCTGATGAAGTGAGTCTCACTAAACACTCATTTATCTCCTCTGTTCTTTCTTCTTCTCTCATCAGATGGGACTAGTGGTGATTTCTGTCAGAGTGTGAGTGAACATCCAGGAGTGTTGAGAGAGGATCAGCTGGATCCTGATGATCCATCTGGACCGGAGTTTAGATCTGGATTTTGTCGTCTTCACTTAAGTCTCTTAACTGACCACAAACCGAACAGTTAGCTCTGGATTTTGTTGATTTGTTGATTAAGATGAAAAAAACAAACAGATGTTATGAACTTGATAAATATGGGAACAGATTCTTTCAGGTGTTTTATTTATTGATTGATTTATTAGAAAGATTGGATTGATTACTTTTAAACACTTTTCATGGCTCCAGATTACATGTCAGTGTTTCTATATGTAAATATTAAAAATAGTGGTATGTAGCTTTTATATGCAGGTAAACCAATCAGGTGTGTTTAATAATAATGTAATTTAAACGTGTAGGTGAGATCATGTGACTCAGCCCTATCCAATCACATCCTTTACATCTTGTTGTCTACATTAGTGCATCTTGCATGTATTGTACAGCACTGCACACAGCGATAGTGATGCAAACAGACTGTGGACACAACTTCATTAAAAACATGAAATTCATCTTCTCCACTGTCCAACTCATCTTCAGCTGAACCTCCTGTGGACTGATGTGTCCTTACAGCTCTTTGAAATATACCTCTGCCATTAGCAGTTCAAACACATGAATAATTCAATAAATAAAGCTATGATTAGTTTTTCTCTAACTTCACACTGAGTGGAGGGAAATGAAATAATGCATAATGCCTGATTATCAGCACAGATAAATATGGACTAAATATAGTCTTTATCTTCCTTTAGATCACTTCTCCAAACTCATTTTTATCCACTGATCTACCAGTTATTTTGTTTCATATGCTGTACATCATACATTTGAACCTTGTGTTTGTTTTCAGGTTTATTTTCTTGCTGTATGTTTGTTTGTTTTGTGTAAAGCTTTCTGAAAAGTTGGTTTGAGAAGTTTTATACACGTCTGAAGGGATGGTGGTGAGATGATAGTGATACTAAACATAGACTTAATTCTAATAAATATCTGTGGAAATAAATTAACTGGCCGCATTTTTATCCTGTGTGGAACTTCAGCTTCATGTATAACATCTCTTTTTATTGTAGTTATTTTTCTGTCTTTGTATATAAATGCACTATATTTGATTGAATCTGTGTTCTTTGTTTTGGATTTGTGTGGATCTGTTTGATTTTTTTGTCTAGCCTCTGGACCATGTATACGGACAATACTAATAATTTCAATTGTGTGCAATATTCATATAATATACAAATATATTTATTTCACTTTAATCTGTGCCATAAGAATATCGGCTCTGGTATATTACCACTCAATGCCAATATTACTCTTCTAAATAATGTAAATAATGTCACAATTATTTTTATTACATATTTTTACTATTATTGTTCTTATTGTTTTTGTACTTATTATTTATTGTTCTTTATTCTTCTTCTTATTGCTGTTCTTATATTCTATTCTGATGTCCATTTGCTACTGTAACAATGCTAATTTCCCCATTGTGGGACTAATAAAGGAATATCTTACCACCAGGACATGCAAGTTAGTTCAGTCTGATTTTATGTCATACTTTATTTTAAAGCTGTGTTTTAAAACGTGTGTAATTTAGTGCTATTTATATATTTCCATTTCCACCAGAGTTAATATTGATGAGTCATTTATCATTGGAAACTTTAGTGTCACATATGTTGAACAATTGTATGTTTACATGTCTGACCAACTGTGAACTAACTAAAAGACTTTAGGTTATGCTAGTTCAGCAACTGGAATTCAATTTTTCCATTTGACATGTAAGTTAGTGTTAAAATACGTGTTTCTTTTCAGGAGATTTACCAGCTTTAGTCTGTTTTCTTAATTCTTTAACTTGAACTCAAACTGCAAAATACAATCAATGAAACAGCACCACCAAGTGACAATAAAACAAAACAGCAATCCATACAGCTTTAAACCTGCAGTGGAGCTTCTGTCTCCCCCTGCTGGCAGTGACAGTAAACAGCGGTTACATGGATGTAACCCCAGTTGTGAGTACATGTATGAGTGTGTTCCTGTTGCTGCTGTAAAATGTGGATTTAATTATTTTAAGCATCACAACCTTTGTTAAATGAGTCGTTTCACTGTCAGAATTCGATCCATTCAGTATGATAACATTTGGAAAGTCTAGAGGAGCCGCATGGTTCAATTATTTTATCTCTCAAGTCAGAAGGTAAACAGGTGAAAGCTCAAAGTGCTTTACATTTACAGCAATAAAACAAGGGCAAACACATAGAGCAAGTTAAAAAAAACAACATGCTGTGGGTTTAAAAATGTGTTTAAAAAGTAAATATTCAGAGTAAATGATTAAAAAATACATAATTTAAAATGGAATAAAACGATGTTAAAAAGTCAGTTCATTAAGGTTCAGTGTGAAAATATTAGGTTAAATAAGTTAAGTGTGGTTAAAAATAGACACAGATAATTTATTTTGTCTTAAATTGTGATTAAAATGACAATTTAATTGTAATTTACTTGTCACAGTGTTGGCATAATACTCAAACATGTCAACAGGGGGCGTATAGAGTTTGGGAGCAACCTAAAACTTTAGTTGCGGCCAATCCTGCAGCCGAGACGAAAACAAGCTAAAGTTGTCTGCCTCTATGCTTACATCTACACTACAGGTGGGTTAATATTCCCCTAAAATAATATATGCATCTGCTCGAGTATAAGTGTTAAGAGTTGGTGATGACGTGTGGTGATTAGAAGAGTAGTTTTGCAGTAATATGGAAATGGAGATATTTTCTACATCTGCTCCAAGAGTTAAGAAATGTGATCTGCAATGCTAGGCTAGCGCACCTGTTACTAACAAGTAAAGGTAACACAATGGTATAATCGACACTAATGAGACACACACTGGGGTTATTTTGTTGTGTAAACTGAGCCGAAAGGATGTATAGGGATAGTTCGTATGCTTTTATTTTTGTTAAATTGGTTTTCTGCTTACTTAATGTGTGTTTATTGCTAACTTTGTAATAGAAGTTGATTTGAGGATGTGTGTCAAAGCAGTGGCAGTATAATGAGAGTGGAGTTTGGTGGTTAATCACAGTAAAACTGTATATTATGGTTTTACATGTAATGTATTTCAAGTGTAACTCAAGAACGAGGATTTATGGACATTCATATTGTTATAATCTACATGTTTATTATGTTATAGTGCTTCAGTTTGACAGGTGTTACATATAGCCTACTGCCGTTTGCTAGTTTATTTTCTGAGGATGTGATGTCTGTTGTACTGTTCTCTCTGCGCCTTTATTTCCTTCTTTTATGGTGAAATACCACGAGTGAAACTGCAAATAGAAGACAGTACAAAACCTGAGTTTCCTTTACAGCGTGTCTTTAATAAACAGTAATGCTCTTTGTAGAATAGCTAAAGAACTGCACGGCACAAATGGGCCGTTTACATTAACAGTAGGCTGATACACATCGTTGCTAAGCAACACACACTTTACATTAGCTCTCAAATTACTTTTAGCATGACTTCTTGTATGACCTCCCAGTCAATAAACATCACACATTACAGTACTAAACTTAACATTAAATATTCATCTTCATTCGTATCAAATATCAAATCATCAAACTTACAACCATCGCTTTCTAAAAATACTAAAAATATAACCGGCTAAATCCTACAAGTTTCTTTACCAACAAAAGCGGTGGAAAGTAATTAATTACTCAACTACTTGTACTTTATTTAATGATATTATATTGTGCCTCTTTTATGTTGAGTTATCACTGATTAAAACACTGAAGTATCTTTGATTCAGTCAAATCCCACACTTTATCTGGATATTGAATTCAACATTTGTGAATCTTGTAGCTGACAGTGAGACAGAGGCCACATTTAGCAGCTGACTGTGTTTTCAAGTTTTGATGCAGTTGGTAAAAACTGTGAAGTGAAAGCAGTCTGGTTGCAGTCCTATAAGAGTAATGTCTTTATAGAAATAAAGCGATGGTTCATTCGTTCAGTCACTTGTTAATTTGTTCGTTCATTCATTAATTTGCTTATTAATTCATTTGTTAATTACTGTAATACTTTAACTACATCAAGCTCTAATAATTATGTACTTTTACTGTATGAGAATTTTAATTTGCAATGGGATGTGATGATCAGCAGGTGGCAGTAGGCAACAGTTATATTACACACAAACACACACACACACATAATGGGATTATACTCTCATTTAAAAAATAAATCGTTAAAAAAAATCACAAATCAGTTCTGCTCAGATTGGCCAAATTATGTTATTCAGCTGTGAAGTTTATAAAATGGTACGAGGTCAAATCTCTTGACCCTCAGCTGTTCTGATGATCAGACAATATCTCAAAGACATCTCTTAACTCTGCCCCTCTCTCACCCTGTTGGATACAGAGAAACTTGTCTGTACTTTTATCTAAAATAGGCTATGACACACTCATGCACACTCACGCGCACACATACACACACACGCACACACACACACACACACACACACACACACACACACACACACACACACACACACACTCTCTAGTATAAAAAAGATGGGAGGAGTAGACAGGTAGGCTGTAAAGGTGAAAGTCCATTCAGACCCCATTTTACAGTCCGCAGCGCAGAAGCAGGAAAACAGCAAGTCTGAGGCAGGTGAGTGTTAATATCAGAGCTGAAAATAATGATTACTGTCATTATTGATCAATCTGCTGATTATTTTTCACATTAATTATTTAGTTGATTAAGCGGAGTCAGAAGAATATGAAATCAGTGTTTGAGGTCTTCAAAAGTTGTGTACTGTTTTTCATTTCCTGGTTTCTGCGTCCTCACAGCGGTGTAATGTGAGTCAACGCTCTTAATAGAGAGAAGTCACAGTAAAGAAGCACACACATGTTTATCTAAAGTCTGTTTGTTGGAGTCAAAGTTTATCTTTGTGATGACTAGAAAACACACATGGTTATAGTTAAAGTCATGGACACTAATAAGAAGTTAAGAGGCAGGACTGGATTTATTATACTGTGTGTGTGTGTGTGTGTGTGTGTCCAGTGTCACTGGTTTAGCTCTCAGACTCCAGAAGATGAATGATTTGCAGGAAGAGGAGGATGGAGCAGAGTCTCTACCATCCAGCTGTCTGTCTATGAAGAGTGACCGGTCTAATCCGTCAGAATTCAGTAATGAACCTGGACCCTCAGACACAAAGTAAGAGACTGTTTCCATTGTGTTAAAATTGAATGTGTTGAATCTCAGAGCCTGAAGAACAAAAAATGTGTAACTGACCAGATACTGACAGTCTGGACTGTTTAAAGAGCTGTTGGTTGGCCTTCACTAATGTCATGTGTCATAAAGAATGTGTTCATGTCCACAGAGAGAGGAAGAGGACGGCTGTTTCTGTGGAGGAGCAGCTGCACTGCTGTTCTTTGTGTCAGGACGTCCTGAAGGATCCAGTCTCTACCACCTGTGGACACTGGTTCTGCAGACAGTGCATCACCTCATACTGGGACCAGTCTGCTTCACCAGGAGACTCCTCCTGTCCCCAGTGTGCAGAAGGATCCAGAACCAGACCTGGACTGCAGACAGACAGTCAGACCAGCACTGTACAAAGTAAGACTGAAGATCTGTCTGCTGATGTCATCATCTCTGAAACAGGACAAGAATCTACCTCCTCTATCCTACTGAACATTAACAGTCACACTGATTTCTTTTCTTCTCTTTCAGCAGAAAGTGGTCTGCAGGAGGTTTTAGACAAACATCAGATCAGTTTGAGCAGCACATGTGAATGTGTGACTCAAGGAACTGATGAAGCAGGAAGTGAAATCCTCCTCAACAGCAATTACACTGAGGTCCACATCATAGAGGGACTGAGTGAAGAGCTTAATACCCAACATGAGGTGTGGCAGCTTGAAACAGCTTCCAAGATGAACACCCTCCATGACACTCCAATCAAGTGTCAGGACATCTTTAAAGTCTTACCTGACCAACACAAACACATCAGAGTGGTTCTGATGAACGGCGTCGCTGGTGCTGGAAAAACCTTCTCAGTGCAGAAGTTCACTCTGGACTGGGCACAGCGCTCCAAAAACCAAGATATCAGTCTGCTGATTCCGTTCTCGTTCAAGGCGCTGAACTTGATCAAAGATGAGCAGTACAGTCTGATCATGCTGATCCATGTTTTCTATCCAACATTACAGAAGCTCACAGCAGAGAAGCTCGCTGTCTGTAGAGTTCTGTTCATCTTTGACGGCCTGGATGAAAGCAGACTTTTACTGGATTTCAACAACAGTGAGGTTGTGTCTGATGTCACACAGAAGTCATCAGTCAGCGTGCTGTTGACAAACCTCATCAAGGGGAAGCTGCTTCCATCGGCTGTCATCTGGATAACTTCCCGACCCACAGCAGCCAATCAGATCCCTCCTTCATGTGTTAGCAGGGTAACAGAAGTACGAGGCTTCACTGACCCCCAGAAGGAGGAGTACTTCAAGAAGAGATTCAGTGATGAAGAGCAGTCCAGCAGAATCATCTCACACATCAAGACATCCAGGAACCTCCACATCATGTGTTACATCCCAGTCGTCTGCTGGATCACTGCTACAGTTCTGGACCACATGTTGACTACAGACCAAAGAGGAGAGCTGCCCAAGACCCTGACTGACCTGTACTCACACTTCCTGCTTGTTCAGACAAAGAGAAAGAAGAACAAGTATGATGAGGGACATGAGACGAGTCCACAGGAGCTGACGGAGGCTGACAGGGAACTTCTTCTGAAGCTGGGGAGGCTGGCGTTTGAACAACTGGAGAAAGGAAACATCATGTTCTACCAAGAAGACCTGGAGCAGTGTGGTCTTGATGTCACAGAGGCCTCGGTGTTATCAGGAGTTTGTACACAGATCTTCAAAAGGGAGAGTGTGATCTTCCATAAAACAGTCTACAGCTTTGTTCATCTGAGCGTTCAGGAGTTTCTGGCTGCAGTCTACATGTACCACTGTTACACCAGCAGGAACACAGAGGTACTGAAGGACTTCCTGGGAGAATCAAAACCAAAGTCTTTACTCAAGAAGATTTCAGCTCATTTCAGAAACAACAATAGCTGTGTCTCCGACCTCAGAAATAACCCACCTAACAGTCATCATGATTTCACATCTCTGGATGACTTCCTGAAGAGAGCCATGGAGAAATCTCTCAGAAGTGAAAATGGCCACCTGGACCTGTTTGTCCGCTTCCTTCATGGCCTCTCTCTGGAGTCCAACCAGAGTCTCTTAGGAGGCCTGCTGGGTCAGACAGACAACAGTCCAGAAACTATCCAGAGAGTCACCAACAACCTGAAGGAGATGGACAGGAAGGATATCTCTCCTGACAGAAGCATCAACATCTTCCACTGTCTGATGGAGATGAACGACAGCTCAGTACATCAGGAGATCCAAGAGTTCCTGCAGTCAGAGAACAGATCAAAGAAGAAACTCTCTCCGATCCAATGCTCAGCTCTGGCCTACATTCTGCAGATGTCAGAGGAGCCTCTGGATGAGTTTGAACTGAAGAAGTACAAAACATCAGAGGAGGGACGACGGAGACTGATGCCAGCTGTGAGGAACTGCAGAGAGGCTGAGTAAGTCAAGATGTGATTAACTTAATAAATCAGTGCTCCGTGTCGCCCCCTTTACCCGATTTTTTTCTGTGCAGGTTGTTAACAAAAGAGGTAAATTATCCTATTTTGTGTGCCGAGAACGTTTTTTCGTATTGTTATTATTTCAGAGCCTGTACTTTCTTACTTGAGTAAAGGAGTTGCATCAGTACTTCTACTTTTACCAGAGTGTTCTTCTACACAAGTATCTGTACTTTTACTTAAATGCAGAATGAGAGGACTTTTGCCACCTCTGGTTATTATATTTATTTAGAAATGTTGTTGTACTTGTGACAATGACAATAAAGGATCCATCTATCTATCTATCTATCGATCTATCGATCTATCTATTTCTAGTAGTTACTGGATTTTTTTTATTGAGGTTTTTATTCTATTTCTCTTTCTTTGGGTGTTGAAGCTGGTAAAACAAATGAAGGACAGGACAGATTCCAGTCCCGGACCTTCTAGCTTCAGTGTTGATTTTCAATGTGCTTCTCTCTCCTATCTTTCCTCTCTCTCCTCTCTACCCCAACTGGTCGAGGCAGATGTTCTCCCACTCTGAGTCTGGTTCTGAGGTTTCTTCCTGTTAAAAGGGAGTTTTTTCTTGCCATTGTTTCCAAGTGCTTGCTTATGTGGGAATGTTGGGTCCTGAAGAGTACGGTTTCGAACCTGCTCTATGTGTAAAGTGCCTTGAGATGACTTTGGCACTATAGAAATAAAGATTGATTGGTTGATGATTGATTGATTGATAGAAGCTGCAATAATAAAACCTCAACCACAAGGCGTTTGATTACAACATATACTGTATCAGTATTTAACAGTTATCAGTGAATGCAGTAAAGTTATTATGACATGATATATAATCAGACATACAGGAAATACCTGATTTTACACAACAGGATTTAAGATAAGATCTGAATCATATTTAATCTGTTTCTGAATTGCACTGTATTTATTCTATTTGTAACAACCTGTAAATAGTTATCATGCCTTTACAGCACTTTGTAAACTCGGTTTTAAAAATGTTAAGAATTATACTACTGCTAATAATAAATATTTTCATTAATGTCAGTTATACAACAATATCTAAAGTTTCCTAACGTTAACCAACATTGGCCTCCGTAAACTACTGGTCATTATCTCTCAACTGTCCATTAAAGGAATAAAATGCCTTAGAAAACCAATACTTTACAATATGTAAAAAGATGATCTGAACCACTGACATGAAGATCAAATGTTAATCAAAATAGTGAATGTAAAAACTGTTTCATCATCAAATATATGAAGTAAATATAAAGTGTCCTCTTTCATGATAACATATGTAGTAATATATGTGTCATTACAGACTTCGGGACTGTGGACTCTCAGAGACTCACTGTGAAGTTTTGGCCTCAGCTCTGAAGTCCAACCCTCATCTGACAGATCTGAACCTGAGTGGAAACAACCTGTCTGATTCATCAGTGAAGCGTCTGTCTGCTGGACTGGAGAGTCCAAACTGTAGACTGAAGTATCTGGGGTCAGTTCACTGACTGTAGCTTTACTTTTTCCCCCTATATATTAAATTCAAATCCTTCAGTGAAGTTTCAAATGTTTGGTTCATAATTTTCAGGATTTGCTGAACTCAAATCTTCAGAATGTACATTTTTTCAGGAATTAAAAATCCACAGTCTTTTTGTGTGTACCTGGAATACCAAGACCCTAAAAAATGTGGTCTCGAGACCGATCTGGAGTACTACAACACTACAAATGTTAATCAAAATAATGAATGTCAAACTGTTTCAACATCAAATGTATGAAGTAAATATAAAGTGATAACATATGTTGTAATATATGTGTCATTACAGACTTCATGGCTGTGGACTCTCAGAGACTCACTGTGAAGTTTTGGCCTCAGCTCTGAAGTCCAACCCTCATCTGACAGAACTGGACCTGCGTAACAACAAACTGTCTAATTCAGCAGTGAAGCGTCTGTCTGCTGGACTGGAGAGTCCAAACTGTAGACTGAAGGGTCTGAGGTCAGTTCACTGATTGTAGCTGTGTTGGTTTTTTTCTTTTCTATATGTGCAATCCAGCTTCCTCAGTGAAGTTTCAAATGTTAGGTTCATAATTTTCAGGATTGGTTGAACTCAAATCTGTAGAATTTAAATGTTTTCAGGAATTTAAAATCCACAGTCTTGTTGTGAGTAAAAATGACTTCCAGAGTTTAAACTAATATGAGGCTTCAGCAGTCTGAGTTCCACATATCAAGTAAGTATGTTTGTGTTTCTTCAGTGTTTCCTTGCTGAGCTGCAGTGGAGGGTTCCAAACTACCAGACTGTCAAAGCCTCATATTAGCTTCATCTGAACTTATCACACACACACACACACACACACACACACACACACACACACACACACACACACACACACACACACACACACACACACACTCAACTGGAACTGTTCACTGAGTTGAACTGAGTCAAAACATACTGTGTAAAAGTGTTTTTCTAATCAAGATGTCCTCATGTTAACTTTGTGGAGACAGACATGGGATCAGATCACACAGACACACTGTGCACATTATGGAAGCCTCAATGTAACTCCATGTTCTCTCCTTCATCTGCAAGATTAAAGCAAAACAAAGATTAAAAGTCTGCAGGTATGAGAGAGAGTGATGAGAATGATTGTTTCATTCAAGCACAGTGAGACAGCATCAGCTGAACTGGGAGTGTTCTGGTAGCTTACTGGTCTGTGCTTTGATTCTGGTGCTGGACCTTTGTTGCATGTCATTCTCTGTCTCTCTCTCTCCTCTAGTTTCCTGTTTATCTCTCAACTGTCCATTAAAGGAATAAAATGCCTCAGAAACAAAGATTTAAAAATATAAAAATAGAAGATTTGAACCACTGATGTGAAGATCAAATGTTCATCAATATAGTGAATGTCAAACTGTTTCATCATCAAATGTATGAAGTAAATATAAAGTGTCCTCTTTCATGATAACATATGTTGTAATATATGTGTCATTACAGACTTTCTTGGTGTAGACTCTCAGTGGCTCACTGTGAAGTTGTGGCCTCAGCTCTGAAGTCCAACCCTCATCTGACACATCTGGAACTGAGTGACAACAAGCTGTCTGATTCAGCAGTGAAGCGTCTGTCTGCTGGACTGGAGAGTCCAAACTGTAGACTGAAGACTCTGCTGTGAGTTCACTGACTGTAGCTTTGCTGTTTTTTTCTATATATTAAATTCAAATTCTTCACTGAAGTTTCAATTGTTTGGTTCATAATTTTCAGGATTGGTTGAACACAAATCTGTAGAATTTAAATGTTTTCAGGAATTTAAAATCCACAGTCTTGTTGTGAGTAAAAATGACTTCCAGAGTGTAAACTAATATGAGGCTTCAGCAGTCTGAGTTCCACATGTCAAGTAAGTATGTTTGTGTTTCTTCAGTGTTTCCTTGCTGAGCTGCAGTGGAGGGATCCAAACTCAAAGAGGGAATTTAGTTCTAAATATTCTGAAACTTTGAGTCAGACACATCAAGTGTGAGTCTACCAGACTGTCAAAGCCTCATATTAGCTTCAACTGAACTTATTACACACACACACACACACACACACACACACACACACACACCATAACATATTTAATGATGCCCGCAAATTATGTACAAACTCCCAGAATCTGGAGCGGGCAAGCAAGAACACACGCTAGAGAGTGACTGCGTGTGTGTGATCGATCATGCAGTGCACGCAAAGCGCCCTGATTGCTCCGTGTTGATGGTTAGTAGACCAATCGCCCCCCGGACCGAATCTACGTGGCATTACTTTTTGCAGGATGAGATATCTGCACATACTCACATACACACACACACACAAAACAAAACACACACAAGAGTGTCCTCTTTCATGATAACATATGTTGTAATATATGTGTCATTACAGACTTTATAACTGTGGACTCTCAGAGACTCACTGTGAAGTTTTGGCCTCAGCTCTGAAGTCCAACCCTCATCTGACAGATCTGGACCTGCGTAACAACACGCTGTCTGATTCATCAGTGAAGCGTCTGTCTGCTGGACTGGAGAGTCCAAACTGTAGACTGAAGACTCTGCTGTGAGTTCACTGACTGTAGCTTTGCTATTTTTTTTTTCTGTTTGTTTCTTCAGTGTTTCCTTGCTGAGCTGCAGTGGAGGGATCCAAAGACACACACACACACACACACACTCTCACACACACAAAACATGCCATAACATATTTAATGATGAACAGGTGTAATATTGTCAGGTCATTAGTTTCATTAGTGTTTGTGAACAGTAAATGTAGCTGCTTATGGATGTGAACCTGACAGCAGCAGGTAGCAAAGAGAGATGATCTTTCTCAACTGGAACTGTTCACTGAGCTGAACTGAGTCTAAATATCCTGCAGTCACATTAAAAATAGTGCAAACAAAGATTTAAAAATATAAAAAAAAATAGATGATCTGAACCACTGATGTGAAGATCAAATGTTCATCAAAATAATGAATGTCAAACTGTTTCATCATCAAATGTATGAAGTAAATATAAAGTGTCCTCTTTCATGATAACATATGTTGTAATATATGTGTCATTACAGACTTCCTGACTGTGGACTCTCAGAGACTCACTGTGAAGTTTTGGCCTCAGCTCTGAAGTCCAACCCTCATCTGACAGATCTGGTCCTGAGTGACAACATCCTGTCTGATTCAGCAATGAAGCGTCTGTCTGCTGGACTGGAGAGTCCAAACTGTAGACTGAAGGCTCTGGGGTCAGTTCATTGACTGTAACTTTGCTATTTTTTATACATATATATATTCAATTAAAATTCTTTTGTTTCAACATCAAATGCATGAAGTAAAAATTAAGTGTCCTCTTTCATGATAACATATGTTATATGTGTCAGTACAGACTTTCTGGCTGTGGACTCTCGGACACTCACTGTGAAGTTTTGGCCTCAGCTCTGAAGTCCAACCTCCATCTGACACATCTGAACCTGAGTAGAAACATCCTGTCTGATTCAGCAGTGAAGCATTTGTCTGCTGGACTGGAGAGTCCAAACTGTAGACTGAAGATTCTGTGGTCAGTTCACTGACTGTAGCTTTGGTAGTTTTTTTCTATTCATTAAATTCAAATTCTTTACTGAAGTTTCAAATGTTTGGTCCATAATTTTCAGGATTGGTTCAACACAAATCTGTAGAATTTAAATTAAAATTCATAAATCCAAGTCATCTACCTGCCAGTTAGACCCCCTACCTACCCACCTGGTAAAAATCTGCCTACCTGCCCTGTCCGCGTTAATAACTGACATCATTCATTCCTCACTGACCTCTGGTGTTGTTCCATCATCACTAAAGATTGCTGCAATAACACCAACACTCAAGAAACCTGGCGCCGATCCGAATGACTTGAACAATTTCCGTCCCATCTCTAACTTGCCATTTCTCTCCAAAATACTAGAAAGAACTGTTGCGGCTCAGGTCCACACCCATCTGTCTGACAAAAATCTCTATGAACAACTTCAGTCAGGCTTCCGTCCCCTCCACAGCAGAGAGGGGTCACTGGTGATGGCATCTGACTCTGGACTTCTCTCCATTCTGGTTCTCCTCAACCTGAGTGCAGCTTTCAACACCGTTTCTCATGACATCCTCCTGGACAGATTAGCCTCCATTGGAATCACTGACATCCCTCTGGCTTGGTTCACGTCATATCTCTCTGGCCGCACACAGTTTGTTCAAATCAAGAACCTAAGATCCGGCTGCTCTCCAGTCTCTAGTGGTGTTCCCCAGGGTTCTGTCCTTGGCCCCCTCCTGTTCATTATTTATCTTCTGCCTCTTGGTCACATACTCAGGAAATCTGACATACAATTCCCACTGTTACACTGATGATACCCAACTCTATCTTTCCACAAGCCTATTTTCACTCTGCCACCCATAGCTCTATCCGACTGCTTACTGGAAATTAAATCATGGCTCTCACTCAATTTTCTTAAACTCAACGGCAAAAAAACTGAGGTCTCCCTTATCGGTACCAGATCAACCTTAGCACTAACTTAACACTCAATACTTTCTCCATGTCCATCACCAATTCCACTGTTCCTCTATGCCTTCAGGTAAAGAGCCTGGGTGTCATCCTGGACAGCACACTATCCTTCGAAGCCCACATCAATAACGTTACTCAGTCTGTAAACTTCCATCTACCTAACTTCAATCATCTCCATCCCTCACTTTCACCAAACTGCACCGCTATCCTGGACACCCTTATCACATCCCGTCTGGACTACTGTAACTCTCTCCTCTTTGGTCTTCCGCGGAAATCTCTCCACAAACTCCAACTGGTCCAGAACGCAGTCGCTCGTATCATAACCAGAACTCCCTCTATTGAACACATCACTCCTGCCCTGCAGCAACTTCACTGACTCCCTATCAAATCCCGCATTGACTTTAAGACTCTACTCCTCACGTTCAAGATCCTTCACAACCTGGCACCATCATATCTCTCTGAACTTATCCACATCTACACACCTTCTCGAACTCTTCGATCCTCCTCTGCCAACCAGTTCTTCACTCCATCTGCCAACTTAACCACCATGGGGTCAAGAGCTTTCAGCCGATCTGCCCCCCGCCTATGGAACTCTCTCCCATCAGACATTCGCATTTCAGACTCTGTCTCCACCTTTAAATCCCGCCTGAAAACGCTCCTATTCAGAGTGGCATACTCTGTCTCTCACTAACTGCAATCTTCATTCTTGTTTATTTATTGTACTAATGCACTTTGTAGTCACATTCATATTTATTATTTATCTTTGCACTTAATGTCACCTGTTTTCTATTGTTTGATGTACTGTTGTTGTGTTATATGTGCCTTGTAAGGCGCCTTTAAATAAAATTTATTATTATTATTATTATTATTATTATTATTATTATTATTATTATTATTATTTTTATTATTATTAATAATAATAATGTGTGTCATTACAGCCTTTTGTTATGTGGACTCTCAGAGGCTCAATGTGAAGTTTTGGCCTCAGCTCTGAAGTCCAACCTCCATCTGACAGATCTGAACCTGAGTCACAGCAAGCAGACTGATTCATCAGTGAAGCTTCTGTCTGCTGGACTGGAGAGTCCAAACTGTAGTCTGGAGACTCTGAGGTCAGTTCACTGACTGTAGCTTTGTTGGGTTTTTTTCTATATTTTCAATCCAGCTTCCTCACTGAAGTTTCAAATGTTTGGTTCATAATTTTCAGGATTGGCTGAACTCAAATCTGTAGAATTTAAATGCTTTCAGGAATTTAAAATCCACAGTCTTGTTGTGTGTAAAAATGACTTCCAGAGTTTAAACTAATATGAGGCTTCAGCAGTCCACATATCAAGTAAGTATGTTTGTGTTTCTTCAGTGTTTCCTTGCTGAGCTGCAGTGGAGGGATCCAAACTCAAAGACGGAATTTAGTTCTAAATATTCTGAAACTTTGAGTCACACACATCAAGTGTGAGTCTACTGTCAAAGCCTCATATTAGCTTCAACTGAACGTATGAAGTCATTTCCTACAGTGTAGCTGTGTTAGGAAGAGACCACTTCACAGTCAGTATGGACTGGAGGAATGATTACTGCCACACACATGAATATGGTTCTGAATGTTAAAATCTCCTTTTCAATGTTTGTATTCAACAGTTTTTTACCTGCATCCTGTTGGGTTCAGCTGTTTGGAGATTACATTTCCTAAACTCTTCTACATTTAAACCTTCTTCAACTCTGAACAGATAATGAAATATTTAATGATTTCAAGCATGATTTTTTTCAACTAACATTATTATTATTTATTCAGATTGGAGAGCTGCAATTTGTCAAAGACCAGCTGTGCTTATCTGGCCTCAGCTCTGACGTCCAACCCCTCCTCCCATCTGAGAGTGCTGGATCTGAATAACAACAGCCTAAAGTATTCAGACGTGAAGCAGCTGTCTGATCTTCAGCAGAGTCCAGACTGCAGACTGGAGACTCTGAGGTCAGTAGAGAGTTGGAGTCAGTCTGTGCTGGTTTCAGCAGTTTAATATTAAACACAGTCAGTATGGAAGCAAAGATCCAGTATTTCCTGGTGAAGCTCCAACCTTCTCAGTGCTGCTTTCCTCAGTGAAGCTGTGAGAGGAGGATGGTGACAGGCTTCAGGATTGGACAGAGAGAGAGAGAGAGAGAGAGAACAGTCATCCAATCAGATGAGCCAGAAGCTTGTTGTGATGATGTGTTTGAGTTGATGTGAAGATGACTGTTGCTGTTGTGTTGATGTCTGCAGGAAATAAAGCTGGATTACAGCTGACAGCCTTACAAGCTGTATAGAGACAGTGATCCTCATCATCAAACTCAGACCATCAAATCTGATCTCAAAGTGTTTGTTCTTTCATTTCAACACTAAACTATTGATCAGTTCATCTTTTGTCAGAGCTCTAAGATCAGTCTGACTGCAGCCTGCAAATCACTGGCTCTGATTTCACACAAGCATCATTACGTTTAGTAACCATGTGGTCTTTATACAGACCAGAACCTCTGCTGAAGTCCAGGAATCACAGCAGCTGTTTATCTGAGAGCTCTGACTGATTGTCATGTGATGATTTAACAGCAGGGAACATCTTCAAATCCCACAGAGACTCTGTAGCTTTAAACTTTGATAAGAGTTGACATGTATCAGCAGTAAATCCATCAGTAAACTGATGAGTGAATGTCTCTGTTTCTGCAGTAATGATGTGTTCATGACTCTCAGCACTTTATTTCCTCTGTGCACTTTAGTGAAATCTGCAGAGGAAACACACTTGATAGTAAAAGTGTGTGCAGGTGTGTGAGCTTGGAGCTCAGTGTGTTCACTCCAACACGTTAACATGAGAGATGAAAGGAAGCTGTTCCACTTCTGGTCTGAACAGGACTGAAGTCCCTGCTGCTCTTTATACTGGATGTGCTGCATCACTGACTGACAGCTGATGAAATGAGTCTCACTAAACACTCATTTATCTCCTCTCTTCTTTCTTCTTCTCTCATCAGATGGGACTAGTGATCTCTGTCAGAATGAGACTGAACATCCAGGAGTGTTGAGAGAGAATCAGCTGGATCCTGATGATCCATCTGGACCAGAGTCTGGATCTGGATTTTGTTGTCTTCACTTAAGTCTCTTTACTGACCACAAACTGAACATCTCTGGATTTTACTGAAGTTGACATTTGTTTATTTAAAATGCAAAAACAAACAGATGTCATGAGCCTCATAAATATGGGACCAGATTTTTTCAGGGGTTTTTTTTATTTGAAAGATTTGATTAATTACTTTTAAACACTTTTCATGGCTCCAGATTACATGTCAGTGTCTCTATATGTAAATATTTAAAAATAGAGGTATGTATGCTTTTATATGCAGGTAAACCAATCAGGTGTCTTTAACAATAATTATGTAACTTAAATTCAGAGGTGAGATCATGTGACTCAGCCCTATCCAATCACATCCTTTACATCTTGTTTTCTACATTACTGCATCTTGCATGTATTATACAGCACTGCACACAGCGATAGTGATGCAAACAGACTGATCACAATTTCATTAAAAACATGAAATGTATCTTTTCCACTGTCCAACTCATCTCCAGCTGAACCTCCTGTGGACTGATGTGTCCTTACAGCTTTTTGAAATATATCTCTTCCATCAGCAGTTTAAAGACATTAATCATTCAATGAATAAAGCCTAAATTTATTTTTCTCTAACTTCACACTGAGTGGAGGGAAATGAAATAGTTTGTGATTATCAGCACAGATAAATATGGACCCTGGGGCCTGTTTCAGGAAGCAGGTTTAACTAACTCTGAGTTAAAACCTTAACTCTAGGTTGACCAACTCTGAGCTGTCAAACTCAGAGTTTTCGGTTTCAGAACAAGTGTTAACAGTTAGTTCAATCAACTCTGAGTCAAAGTAACTCTGAGTGAAGCTTCTGCATGAGGAGATACCAAGCCCTCATCAATGGAGCACAGATAACATGATTCACCATGACAACAGGAGAAACAAAGGGCTCAATCCTCCCACTTCTCCCCAAAGGAGTTAGAAATATTAATGAATACATGCAGATGATGAGTTTATATTTAAGAAAAGACAGTCAACACTGAGTATTAATGAAAAAAAAGAGAAACATTTTGTCTCGAGTGGTCGACTTATTCAACATTTATATTCTGTGTATGTGTGTGCGTGGCACATTTAACATTCATGCAGACCCCAACAGGTACAAAAACGTAGGCCTACTTGGCAGCAACTGAATATGAAAAATAAAAATATATCTCAAACAAGTAAGGTATTGATTACAAGCTGCTGTGGTGTTGTTTAGCCTGCCCTACCTCATTAAACAGCATTTAAATGCTACAGTCAACATGTTATATATATTTCAGTAGTTGATGAAATCTTCTAAGCAAAGAAGAAAGTCAATTTTTCAGCCATCCCAACACTGCCAGTATTTAATATTGTATATTTGAAAGCAACACCTACATGCCTTTATACATACAACACTAGAAAAGTAAACGTTTAAGTCAAATTTAGTTTTATATTTGGGCACTTTCACCGTAATTTAACAGTAGCTATAGAGAGAGAGAAAGTTCCTCACTGGTATCAAACCAGCGACATTGCCACTGTGAAGCATGAGTAGTAACCACTTGGCTATCAATCACCTTCAAATATTGCCTTTGTGACAGCCCGACAGACGGTTGCCTTGGAAACATGAACTTGAACAGAGAACTTATTCTGAACTGAGAGCATGTCCATGTGGTGTCGTACAGACGATACGAGGGCTGAGAATATTGTTCAGATAAATTATTGATTGTACAAAAAAATGGAAACGTTTTTTTACTCAAACAGAACATTATCAGAGAATGATAAAACATCCCAGCGGGGTCCGATCACCCTCTGACGGAGATTTATGCTTCGTATTTGTGCTTCAATATTAACTGACTCTTTAAGAAAAGGACACGCCATGTCTGACACCTCCTTCAGTCTGCGGGCTTCAACTAAAAAGGAGGAGAAACTCAGGGTTAGTTGAAGAAAACCTGCTAGCGAGCAGGTTAGGTTCACGGAGTATGTTGCCAGGGTAACTGACTCAGAGTTAAGCTGAACTGGCTTTGTGAAACCGAAAAACCAGAGTTTCCCTCATCTCAGGGTTAACTAACTCAGAGTTCTCACTAAACCTGCTTTCTGAAACGGGCCCCTGGTCTTTGCTGTCAGGTTTGTTTGCTGTCAGGTTTGTTTCTTTTTTTGGTTGGTGCAGCACCGGAAATGCATATAGGTAACCCCTGGTAATGAGCACGGTGTGTGAAAGGGAGGGCAAACAGTTTTTGACTGTGTCAGTGTGACAGCATGACGTCTCCTTTCCTTGTTGAATGAATGAATGAATGAATGACGAAGGAAACTGATGAATGGAAACTTACCTGTGATGTCATGGACTCAAAAGTTATACCTGTGCTCAGGTGAGAAAAATAATTGAATGAGAATAAATGGGTCACCGCACTCAAAGATAGACACCGTATTGGACATGGTTTTTTATTTGTTGCCCAGAACACGCGTCAGAACAAGTTCTCCCCGTTCACCCCTCAGAGGCCAAATGTAGTCTAGATTGAAAGACTATAGAAATTATATAGAAATTTAAAAATGTCATAAAAACAAGTTAAAAAGTCAGTTCATTAAGGGGCTATGGTACAGTTCATTGTTAAAGAGGTTAAATAAGTTAAGTGTTGTTTAATATAGACACCCCTATATTTTTAATTCATTGTGTCTTAAATTGTGATTAAAAAGCCAATTTTATTGTACTTTATTGTGGATGACAGCTGCTGTAGTATCTATTGTTGTGTCTTTTACTATATCTTATTCTATTTATTATGAATGGGACTGACTGTAGAAATGAATTGTTGAACTGTTGGGACTAATAAAATATTCTGATTCTGGTTCTGATTCTGGTTCTGATTTACTTGTCACAGTGTAATACTCAAACATGTCAACAGGGGGCGCATAGAGTATGGGACGAACCGGTGTCGTGCCAAGATAGTTACCCCCGATAGAATTTGTATCCCCTGGCCGCGGGAGCGCGCATACACTCTTCGCTTCGGTTTATCAACAATGTTTTTATTCTGCTGTATGCTGTGCCAAGATAGTTACCCCCGATAGAATTTGTATCCCCTGGCCGCGGGAGCGCGCATACACTCTTCGCTTCGGTTTATCAACAATGTTTTTATTCTGCTGTATGCTACTACGTGTTAACGTAAATTTATACTATTCAGTGTTCTACATTGACAATGTCGTATCTTTTTCCTCCTATAATCTGACAGTGGT
The DNA here is from genome assembly GCA_021039105.1 of Scomber colias. Lineage (NCBI taxonomy): Eukaryota > Metazoa > Chordata > Actinopteri > Scombriformes > Scombridae > Scomber > Scomber colias. The sequence continues at coordinate 36,051 of JAJDFG010000381.1, read as the reverse complement.
ATTTAACCACGTAGGCTAGACGATTACTTAAACTGTGAAGTTAATATCACATTGACTCGAAATGTAGGCTACGTTAAACCACAACGGTAATAAAAGGCTGGTCTTTTGTCTTTTATTTTGTGAATATTTCAGGTCATGACTAGTGAATATGGAGAAGATAACTCTATCCCAGCTCAAGTTACAGGGGGGATACTTATTATTTCAGACGTCATTTCCAGCCTGAAATAATAAGTACCCCCCCCTCCACACTAGGAAGATGAGGCACTGTCATCTTGTGTTTTATTTTGTGAGTATTTCAGGTCATGTCTAGTAACACTGGTGAGTATGGAGAAGATTACTCTATCCCAGCTCAAGTTACAGGGGGGATACTTATTATTTCAGACGTCATTTCCAGCCTGAAATAATAAGTACCCCCCCTGTAACTTGAGCTAGGATAGAGTTATCTTCTCCATACTCACCAGTGTTACTAGACATGACCTGAAATACTCACAAAATAAAACACAAGATGACAGTGCCTCATCTTCCTAGTGTGGAGGGGGGGGTACTTATTATTTCAGGCTGGAAATGACGTCTGAAATAATAAGTATCCCCCCTGTAACTTGAGCTGGGATAGAGTTATCTTCTCCATACTCACCAGTGTTACTAGACATGACCTGAAATACTCACAAAATGAAACACAAGATGATAGTGCCTAATTTGTCCAGTGTGGAGGGGGGGTACTTATTATTTCAGGCTGGAAATGACGTCTGAAATAATAAGTATCCCCCCTGTAACTTGAGCTAGGATAGAGTTATCTTCTCCATACTCACCAGTGTTACTAGACATGACCTGAAATACTCACAAAATGAAACACAAGATGATAGTGCCTAATTTGTCCAGTGTGGAGGGGGGGTACTTATTATTTCAGGCTGGAAATGACGTCTGAAATAATAAGTATCCCCCCTGTAACTTGAGCTAGGATAGAGTAATCTTCTCCATACTCACCAGTGTTACTAGACATGACCTGAAATACTCACAAAATGAAACACAAGATGATAGTGCCTAATTTGTCCAGTGTGGAGGGGGGGTACTTATTATTTCAGGCTGGAAATGACGTCTGAAATAATAAGTATCCCCCCTGTAACTTGAGCTAGGATAGAGTTATCTTCTCCATACTCACCAGTGTTACTAGACATGACCTGAAATACTCACAAAATGAAACACAAGATGATAGTGCCTAATTTGTCCAGTGTGGAGGGGGGGTACTTATTATTTCAGGCTGGAAATGACGTCTGAAATAATAAGTATCCCCCCTGTAACTTGAGCTAGGATAGAGTAATCTTCTCCATACTCACCAGTGTTACTAGACATGACCTGAAATACTCACAAAATGAAACACAAGATGATAGTGCCTAATTTGTCCAGTGTGGAGGGGGGGTACTTATTATTTCAGGCTGGAAATGACGTCTGAAATAATAAGTATCCCCCCTGTAACTTGAGCTAGGATAGAGTTATCTTCTCCATACTCACCAGTGTTACTAGACATGACCTGAAATACTCACAAAATGAAACACAAGATGATAGTGCCTAATTTGTCCAGTGTGGAGGGGGGGTACTTATTATTTCAGGCTGGAAATGACGTCTGAAATAATAAGTATCCCCCCTGTAACTTGAGCTAGGATAGAGTAATCTTCTCCATACTCACCAGTGTTACTAGACATGACCTGAAATACTCACAAAATGAAACACAAGATGATAGTGCCTAATTTGTCCAGTGTGGAGGGGGGGTACTTATTATTTCAGGCTGGAAATGACGTCTGAAATAATAAGTATCCCCCCTGTAACTTGAGCTAGGATAGAGTTATCTTCTCCATACTCACCAGTGTTACTAGACATGACCTGAAATACTCACAAAATGAAACACAAGATGATAGTGCCTAATTTGTCCAGTGTGGAGGGGGGGTACTTATTATTTCAGGCTGGAAATGACGTCTGAAATAATAAGTATCCCCCCTGTAACTTGAGCTAGGATAGAGTAATCTTCTCCATACTCACCAGTGTTACTAGACATGACCTGAAATACTCACAAAATGAAACACAAGATGATAGTGCCTAATTTGTCCAGTGTGGAGGGGGGGTACTTATTATTTCAGGCTGGAAATGACGTCTGAAATAATAAGTATCCCCTCTGTAACTTGAGCTGGGATAGAGTTATCTTCTCCATATTCACTAGTCATGACCTGAAATATTCACAAAATAAAAGACAAAAGACCAGCCTTTTATTACCGTTGTGGTTTAACGTAGCCTACATTTCGAGTCAATGTGATATTAACTTCACAGTTTAAGTAATCGTCTAGCCTACGTGGTTAAATACCACTGTCAGATTATAGGAGGAAAAAGATACGACATTGTCAATGTAGAACACTGAATAGTATAAATTTACGTTAACACGTAGTAGCATACAGCAGAATAAAAACATTGTTGATAAACCGAAGCGAAGAGTGCATGCGCGCTCCCGCGGCCAGGGGATACAAATTCTATCGGGGGTAACTATCTTGGCACGACACCGGTGTTACAAATCAACTGGTTTTCACGTTAACTGGTTACCTTTGTTTGTAAACAAACACCGCTACTGCAGATGTTCCCGTCACGGAGAGAAAATGTAGCTGACCTCGCGAATGCCTGAATGCACGTCCATATATATATATCTGATAATCTCTCGCTTCACCTGCTTAATCCAAGCATGATGCCTCATGTTGTGAAGTGCAATTGTGGGATCCGAAATACTAGACACCATATTCTGTATACATGTTCAAATAAAAATAAATAAAGAAAAAGTCACCCGACACGGGATTTGAACCAACTGCAAAAATATCCCCAGCCTAATGATTTACCATGAGGCCACGTAGCTACACAACAAGCAACAGTCATAAAGTCATACAATTACTGTTGAATTAAAAATGACGTTTGCACAGCCACGACTGTCAACACACCACGGCCAAATTAACTTGTGACCACTGTTACTGCAATGATAACACTTTAGCACCTTACAGGTCCAGCTCATTGCACCTCTGAAAAACATTTCACGATGATCAAAGATCACGTTTGGTAAAGATGGTCGAGGAAAATCACGCATTTGATGTTTTGGACACGTTTACGTCCGTGTGTTGTAATTCATGTTGGAGCAACATTGTGTAAAATAAAACAATTTGAAGTCGAGCGGATATCTATCTATCTATCTTCATTTGTATAGCGCCAAATCACAACAAAATCATCTCAAGGCTCTTTACACAGAGCAGGTTCTAAACCAAACTCTTCAGGTTTTCATTTTAAAGAGACCCAACATTCCCACATGAGCAGCACTTGGTGACAGTGGAGAGAAAAAACTAGCCTACCTTTAAACAGGAATAACCCTCAGAACCAGACTAAAGTGGGAGAACAAAACATATAACAATCCTATCTTACTAAATAGCCACAGGAAACAAAATGTACTTTTAGTCTCAATTTCATATTTGGTCATATTGCTTTCCTCGCTCCACTACCCATCCATCCATTCAGTCCAAACTTCCTCAAATCAACAAGTGATGTGATGAATGATTTTATAGCCTAACTGTGCGCCACTATGTGTGGATATCCTATATGCCACGCGTTACTCCGCTCGACTTCAAATTGTTGCTCAATGCACAATGTTGCTCCAACATGAATTACAACACACGGACGTAAACGTGTCCAAAACATCAAATGCGTGATTTTCCTCGACCATCTTTACCAAACGTGATCTTTGATCATCGTGAAATGTTTTTCAGAGGTGCAATGAGCTGGACCTGTAAAGTGCTAAAGTGTTATCATTGCAGTAACAGTGGTCACAAGTTAATTTGGCCGTGGTGTGTTGACAGTCGTGGCTGTGCAAACGTCATTTTTAATTCAACAGTAATTGTATGACTTTATGACTGTTGCTTGTTGTGTAGCTACGTGGCCTCATGGTAAATCATTAGGCTAGGGAATTTTTGCAGTTGGTTCAAATCCCGTGTCGGGTGACTTTTTCTTTATTTATTTTTATTTGAACATGTATACAGAATATGGTGTCTAGTATTTCGGATCCCACAATTGCACTTCACAACATGAGGCATCATGCTTGGATTAAGCAGGTGAAGCGAGAGATTATCAGATATATATATATGAACGTGCATTCAGGCATTCGCGAGGTCAGCTACATTTTCTCTCCGTGACGGGAACATCTGCAGTAGCGGTGTTTGTTTACAAACAAAGGTAACCAGTTAACGTGAAAACCAGTTGATTTGTAACACCCGAGGCCTGTACTACGAAGCTGGATTTTCTCTTATCGAGGTAACTTCAGGGTTAACCCTGGGTTTTCCGTACTACGAAGCTGGTTCACTTCTTACCGGGGTAAATCACCATGGTAACTTATGCTGAACGGCTAACCTGCTCCGGAGCAGGTTATGTTCTGGATAAGAGATCAATGAGTAGAAAAGCACCACCTCCTGACCAATCAGCTCTCTTAGAAAATGACCTGCCCATTCTTAAAAGATCCTGGCTGTCAACATTGGTGCGCGGATCGTGAGAGGAGCGCTTAGGAGAGAATGAGCTTTTAGGGATAGATTCAATTTTTTAATTGGCCAAAATATATATTTAAAAAATAATCATTGAGGCACGTGGGGGATATTATTCTGTAGGTTTGACATCCTGAGATCAAAGTGTCAGGGAGCATAATAACTGTATTTATTTATTGTAATTGTAAAAAATTGACGAAAATATATATTTGTAAAATAATCCTTGTGGCACATGAGGGATATTATTCTGTATGTTATACAGTTGGTTTGAAATCATTCACTCAAATGGTTGAAGCGCATAATAGGTTTGTATTTTGAATGTTGAATATTAAACTAACTTAATGTCTCTTATGAGAGGAAGGGCACTGAGGAAGCGATCTGCCCCAAACGTCTGTGCCGTAATAAAGTGGCATTGTGTGATCAGAGTGCTGTCCGTTTATATTGTCTGATAAATTAATATTGTATGATCTCGTGAATTTACACATTAACAGAGTCGGCAATTTTCTGCCAGCATTCCTTCCTGGCTTTTGCTGCAGCAACAGTGTTGCTTTTGGCCTGGATGATGTGATTGAATTCTTCATATTGTTGAAGAATAATTGTCTGCTCCTCCATGGTAAAGTAGTCTGCTCTGCAGGGTTTCTGAATGTTTGTGATTGGTCAGACGCTGCAAACACCTCCCCTTTATGTGAACGCGCAGAGATCCAGATTGGAAAACCCTGGGTTGATTTACCGAGTTGATATCCAGCTTCGTAGTACCGCTTATCCTAGACTGCGAAGACCTGGTTAAGTCAACCCAGGTAACGGAGAGAGATCCTGGATAGGTTAAACCAGCTTCGTAGTACAGGCCTCGGGACGAACCTGAGCTGCAGCCGAGCCGAGAACAAGCTAAAGTTGTCTTCCTCTTTGTTTACATCTACAGGTGGGTTCATTTCCCCCTAAAATAATATATGCATCTGCTCGAGTATAAGTATTAAGAGTTGGTGGTGACGTGTGGTGATTAGAATTGAGTAGTTTTGCAGTAATGTGTGGAAATGGAGATATTTTGCTGTATGTAAGTAAAGGTAAGTACACACCCAGTACAATGGACACGCTAAACTGAGCCGAAGTTTGGTTATGTACTGTAAAACTGTATTTTATTGTTTTATACGTAATTTAAGTGTAACTCAAGAGCAAGGACTGATGGACTTTCATATTGTAATGTATATGTTATGTTGTAGTGCTTCACATATAGGCTACTGTAGCTGCGTGTTCATTTTCTGAGGACGTGGTGTCTGTTGAAAATTACCTGGAATTACAAGTGTTTTGTTAATCACCTCAGGGACTTATTTGGTAGTGTAATTTGTGATTGAGTAAATTGTTGATTGTCTCTTTGTGAAGCAGAAAAAATCCTGCAGCCGAGCCGTAAATAAGCTAACGTTGTCACCGAGGTGAAGATGGTTTGATATTGGATATTCGGATATTCGACAGATATTCAAAATAAGGAGGAAGTCTTTTTTTTCAATACACCCTAAGCTATGTGACCTAGTGACTCCAAACCAATGCAGAATAGTTCTCCTATGTAGTACCAACCACACACACCTTTATTTACACCCATTGTATGCACACTCTATTTTTATATGATTTTTTGAATGTCTGTCGAATATCTGAATATCCAAATATCAAACCAACTTCACCTCGGTAACGTTGTCTGCCTGTTTGTTAACAGCTACAGCTACAGCAGCAACAGGGTTTGTGACCACTGGCCGGACACCCACCAAGCCAGGGGGGCAACATCTGCATAGACAGAGTGGGGGCTGATTCAAATTAATCTGTGCATATAAATAAACTTGGATCTTTTTTATCCTGTTGAACTTAAGTTTCATGTATCTATTTTTATTGGGTTTATATATTTTTTGGTCTTTGTGTATTAATGACTCATATCTGACACTTATTTAACCTCTACATTAGTGCTAAAGTGTTTGGTACTTTTCAGGAATTTTACTAACATTGATTGTTTTCTTTATTCTTTAACTTTATTGCTGAAATCAAGTGCAAAATACAAAGAAGGAAACAGCACCACCAAGTGGCGATACAAGAGAACAGCAATCCATACAGACTAAACACACCAGGAGAAATAAATAACTGAAAAAAGACATCTTAAAAACTGTGGGAGGAGAGAGTCAGGCTAGTTTGTGATGTCTCTATTAACCATTTTGTCTATGAAATGTCTAAAAATAAGGAAATATTAAGATTAAGAGGGTTATTGGTTTGCAGTGTGTGTCCAAAACTGTATATACACATTAAAAGAACCAACACAATGAGAAGATAAAAAAGCAATAAAAGGCAGAGTCCACACATGGCACACATCTTCCATAAAATACACAGAACTACTACTCAGCAGCGTCCAGCAGTGCTCCTGGAGTACAAAGATTCATTGTCAGAGAAGACACAATGCAGCCCAGAAATATCCACAGTACCAAACTTTCCACTGAGCAGTACTGACTGCAGTTAACTGAACAGGGTGTTGTGGGTGAAGCAGCAGGTTTTCAGTCTTTAACAAGGCCTGGGTTTGGTAGATGTGAGTAAGGCTGTCTTACTGAGTCTAAATATAGATTATGTTTGAGTTCTTTGAAATTCAGATAGAAAAAAAAAATATTTCATTTGGATAGATTTTAGATAGATATGCAGAACTTTATGAACATGAACATGTGTACTTGATATATTTGAGATGTTTCATTTATATATATTTAGTCAGAGGGGCCAAAACAGCAGTACTTTTACTGTAATACTGCAGTACTTTTACTATAATACTGCATACTACATCACTATAATACTGCAGTACTTTTACTGTAATACTGCATACTACATAACTCATAATATTGCAGTACTTTTACTGTAATACTGCATACTACATCACTCATAATACTGCAGTACTTTTACTGTAATACTGCATACTACATCACTATAATACTGCAGTACTTTTACTGTAATACTGCATACTACATCACTCATAATACTGCAGTACTTTTACTGTAATACTGCATACTACATCACTCATAATACTGCAGTACTTTTACTGTAATACTGCATACTACATCACTCATAATACTGCAGTATTTTTACTGTATGAGGAATTTAACTAGCAATGGAGTATTTCTTTCATAGCACAGAAAGTAGTAATAAAACATAATGGCCACTAGATGGCAGCAGACTGCAACAAAAGTTATACTACGCACACACAGACAAACACACACACACGCAGACACACACACACACACACACACACACACACACACACACGCAGGTATTGAATACAAATACAAACGGGTCCAAATGATGTGTTTTTTTAACACTTTATTTCTACATTTTATTTAAATTACAGCAACATGTGATCAGTTTGTGGGTCAGTAAAGTTGAAACCCGAGACAGGAAGAACACGTGTTTACTTTCAAAATAAAACTTTACAACTATCTGTCCAGGAAGAGATTGACAAAATAAAATATTTCAGACCAGATTTAACAATTATAATCACTTATATCATTTCTTTTTAAAATAATTTAATGACATAATGTGAAAATACTGTCAGGATAGATCAGTTCCTATCTATCTATTTATCTATCTATCTATCGTTCTATCTTTCTATCTTTCTGAAAGAAAGGAGGGGAAGAAGGAAGGAAAGAAGCAAGGAAGGACAGAAGGAAGAAAGTAGGGGAAAGAAGGAAGGAAGGAATGAAAGAAGCAAGGAAGGACTGAAGAAAGAAAGGAGGGGAAGAAGGAAGGAAGAAAGGACAGAAGGAAGGAAGGAAAGAAGAAAGAAGGAAGGAAATAAGGACAGAAGGAAGGAAGAAAGGAAGGACAGAAGAAAGAAAAGAGGGGAAGAAGGTAGGAAGGAATAAGGTAGGAAGGAAGGAAAGAAGCAAGGAAGGACAGAAGAAAGAAAGGAGGAGAAAGAAGGAAGGAAGAAAGGACAGAAGGAAGGAAGGAAAGAAGCAATATCTATCTATCTATCTATCTATCTATCTATCTATCTATCTATCTATCTATCTATCTATCTATCTATCTATCTATCTATCTATTTTAGTTATTACTTCCTCTCTACACTTTCAAACATGTTTTAAAAAATAAAATAAAAGCCTTATGCTTTTACTTTGTTAAACTTAAACTAAACCGGATGTGCCGGGCTGTTCCTCTCCCGTTACCTTGACACCGCAGTGCAGAGTGTCACAGAGTCAGGAAACGAGCCGTGCCGTGCTGTGCCGTGCAGCTTTCACTTTAAACACAGACCTCCACACCCGGCGTCTGTCTCTGTGAGTCTTTTTATCATCATTATCATTCTCCTTCTTCTTCTTCTTCTTCCTGTTCGTTATTGTCAGAGGATGGATGAACATGTGAGGAGGACATTACCGACCTGACACACAGTGAACCTTCTTCTTCTTCTCCAGCTGATTCTGCGCAGGTGAAGGTTAGCAGTGCTTGGTGCTAGGTGGCTAACTAAAACACCCCACAAAAAATTTAAAAATAATTAAAAAACAACCTAAAAACGGACCAGCACCTTTCTTTACAGATGACGCGCTGTCCTCGTGAAGCGACACAACAAACTGCGACTTTTAATTTGAAAGACTCGTTTTCAAAGGAGAAAACAACAGTGTGACTGGTGAAGGGTTTTTTCTTTTTTCTTTTTTTTGATTGACAGCTTGTCCCTTTTTTCTTTTCTTTTCTATTCCAGATGTGGACATGAAGAGACTAACGAGGCCACAGCTGGATGAAGCTGCTGCTCACTGGGAATAATACTAATACTAATAATACCAATAATAATGGATGTGTGGGACTCTCAACTCTCTACAAACTGCACCAACAAGAGATGGAAATGTGTGTGTTGTGCAGTGAGCTGTAGTTGAAGTTAAAGCTGCTCTCTTTCAACACACACACACACACACACACACATAGATACACACACATACATACACAGAGACACACACGCACACACACACAAAAGGAGTGTCTCTTTCTCTTTTTCCTCTCCTTTTTGGAGGGGTTGAATGAGAGATGAAGAGGACAGAGAATAAAAACAAGAGGAAACTCTGCAACATGGAGCAGCAGGAGAGCGGAGGAGAGGAGAAAGATTCGGTGAGTGTTACTTTAATTATTATAATTACTTTGAATGTTAAAGCTTGAAGCTATGTGATGAACCTGTCAGCCCAAAACCAGGGCTAAAAAAAACCTCACAATTATTCCCCTAATAATTGTCTGAATTGTTTGAATTGAGAGTTGGACGTCTGAATCTATAGCTTGTTTTTACATTTATAATAAAAAGCCACATTTTCTTTATATTACTGCTCTTTCCAGGTCATATTTAGTATATTTGGGTTTAGATTTGACGCCAAGCAATAGCAGGATTGGTGTTAGGACAGCTTGAGTATCAGAGCTGCAACTGTTTTCTTCCTGCAGTCGTTCCACATTCAGGCCAAAAAACACAATTATTCCCTAATACTTGTCTTCTCATCTGCCTTTCCTGTAGTTTTTTTAACATGTCGTGGTCATTTTTCTCATAATAAATCACACTTTTCTTCATAATACTGCAGTGTAAAGCTCTTTCCAGCTCATATCTAGTATCTAGTGTTAGTGGCTCATATTTAGTATATTTTAGGTTTATATTTGACGCCANATTTTAGGTTTAGATATGACACCAAGCAATAGCAGGATTGGTGTTAGGACAGCTTTAATAGCTTTTCCAACTTCTAAATTAAAGGACAGTTTCACAGTTTGTCTTAAAGCAGCAGTCAGGTGTTTATATTAAACTCTATGAGAGGTTTTCCTGCCTGTAATCGTTCCACATTCAGGCCAAAAAACACAATTATTCCCTAATACTTGTCTTCCCATCTGCTTTCCTGTAGTTTTTTTTAACATGTTGTGGTCATTTTCCTCATAATAAATCACACTTTTCTTCATAATACTGCAGTGTAAAGCTCTTTGCAGCTCATATCTAGTATCTAGTGTTAGTGGCTCATATTTAGTATATACTTTAGGTTTAGATTTGACTCTGAATGGATAGTAGGGTTGGTGTAAGGAAAGCTTGAATAGCACAGCTGCACCGGTATGTCGACTAATTGATTAGTTTCCAACTTTTAAATTAAAGGACAGTTTCACAGCAGCAGTCAGGTGTTTATTTCCTCTCTGTAATCATTCCTCCTGTTCATACTGACTATTAAAAGATTCCTTCAAATGTGCTTTCAGTGGAAGTGATAACCAATAATCAATTAAGATTAGGGCTGTCAGTGTTAGCGCGTTAATGGCGATTAGATTAATGCAATCCATAACGCGTTAATTTTTTAAAATGGCATTACAATGTTGCAAGCCTTTTTGTCCCTTCTACTCCCCCGTAGACGGCTCCTCTAGCTGTAGCGCTATGCTTTGAAGTGGCCTCCTGCAGTAAACCTACCGCGCTGATGGAAAGTAAGAGAGCTACTGGACTTTTGAACGGCTTGTTTAACTTTAAAACACTTCCAGACGCTTCAGTTGACAAGTCAAAAGTAAAATGCAACCTGTGTCAAACGGAGTTTAACTACCACCGGAGTACGTGGAGTTTGAGTTAGCACCTCCACGCTAAACACCCAGGTGCAGCCAAGCGAGCCTCAGCTCCACCAAAGGACCATTTTGGAGTGTGGGAGTCGCAGCAGAGCCGTGATTGATTCCCAGTTAAGACACTCTGGTAAGAAATGCTTTACATTATGGGCTTAAAACTGCCTTCAAATGCAAAATAACAGGATTTTAAACATGCAATTCAAAACGCCATTAATCGTGATTAACTATGGAAATTCTGCGATTAATCTCGATTAAAAAAATTAATCGTTTGACAGCCTTAATTAAGATGTCTGCAAAACCATAACGAACCAGTCCAAAAACTAAACATATGCAGTTAACTCTCACTTATCTGAACATTTGAGAAGCTGAAGTCGAATCACTTCCTGTTGCTTTGATCATATATAGAGTTACAGAGCGAGTGATAAATGAACACTAACAGTTGCAGCTGTGACTTCATCGCAGTCGTTTCCCCTCCAGCTGCACAAACCCTCCCGTGCATGATGTAATAATAACGTAAAGCTTGAGGCTGAAGCCATGTGATGAACCTGTCAGCCTAAACTCAGGGTTAAAAAACCCACAGTGATTATTACCTAACGCCTGTCTGAACTGTGTGATTCATGCTCACACTCACTGTAACTTTCTGCAGCTGCTTTGCTTCGTGGTTATTTTCTTTATTATACTGCGTTGTAAAACACTTTCTGGGTTCATATCTAGTATTGCTGGGTTATATTTATTATATTTTAGGGTAATATTCGACCAGTACGGAAGGGTTAGGGTTAGGTATTGCATTCACTTGAATATATAAAAAAAAAAAATTGGGTTTTTCTGAGTAATTTATTTTTTTATTGTTTTTTTTTCGAGGTAATTATTTCTTTTTTTCTGAGTATTTTTTTTTTCTTTTTTTCTGAGTATTTTATTCTCTGTTTTCCAGAGTAATTTATTTTTATGTTTGGTTTTTCGGGGTAATTTTTTTCTGATTTTCTGAGTTTTTTTTTTTTCTTTTCTGTTTTTCGGCCTAATTTTTTTTCTGAGTTTAGGGGGCATTCATATCAAAGGAAAAATTAAGGAAAGAGTGAGGAAAGAAGGAGAGAGGGGAGGAGGAGGGGATGAAGGTTGGTGGGAAAAGAAAAAGAGAGGAGAAAGAGGAGAACGAGGAGCTGGTGTAGGGAGATAAAAGATAAAAGGCAAACAGGAGAAAGGTCAAGAAGCTGGGAGAGGAAGGGGACAAGTGGAGGAAGCGACATCCTCAAAACCATAACTAACCAGTCTAACACTAAATATGTGTAGTTTACTCTCATATAAGACTCAATAACGAACAAAATATGAACAAAAAAAGACCTAAAATGATTCTTTTATAATATAGAGAGCTTTAGAGAACAGCTGCAGCTAACTTCACAAACCTCCAGTATAAAACAGGAAACTCCTAACTTCCCCTCCCCTCCCCCCCCCCCCCTCCCCTCCCCTCTAATCTAATTATCTCATGTATATCTGTTTTAAATGTTGGGATTTAGGTTTTTATTGGTCTTATTATTACCATAAAACCCGCTGACATGACATTATAATAAAAAAGAAAAAAAGAAAAAGGTGAAGTCATCATGAAGTCATGCGTCTTAATCTACTGGAAGTCTGATTGTGATTGACATGCGGTGCAGAGTTATCGCCCCCCCGCCCAACCTTTTGGGATCTTCTGTGAACAATCAGTCCAAAAAAAAAAAAGAAAAAGAAAAAAGATGGTCATGATTTATGACTTTACTCGCCGGTCGGCAGCGTCGTGTCCCAAGATCAACCCTGGAGAGGAGGGAATAAATTCACTGTTTGAGCTCAGGTTGGAGGAAGAGGAGGAAGAGGATTAGGAAAATGAGGAAGAGGAGGAGGAGAAGGAAGAGTAGGAACAGAAGGAAGAGGAAAAAGAGGAAGAGGAGGAGGAGTAGGAGGAAGAGTAGGAGCAGAAGGAAGAGGAAAAAGAGGAAGAGGAGGAGGAAGAAGAGGGGGAGGAGGAGGAGCAGAAGGAAAAGGAAGAGGAGGAGCAAGAGAAAGAAGAGGAAGAGGAGGAGGAGGAGGAGGAGGAGGAGGAGGAGGAAGAAGAGGAAGTAGAGAAGGAGGAGTAAGAGGAAGTGGAGAAGGAAGAGGAGTAAGAGGAAGTGGACGAGGAGTAAGAGGAAGTGGAGAAGGAAGAGGAGTAAGAGGAGGTGGAGGAAGAGGAAGAGGGAGAGGAAGAAGAGGGGGAGGTTGAGGAGGAAGATGATGAGGAGGAGGAAGATGAGGAGGTGTTGAAGAGTGTTACAGTATCAAGAGGAAGTAATACAGATGTTTTTGTGCTGCTAACCGATCACCGGGGGATTTCTTTTTTCTTTTTTTTTTTTACAGTAGATTTTAGAGTGTGGAAGTTTTTCTGGAAGTCGTCTCACAGCTTGGACGCTTTTATTTTGAAGTAAATCTGCCAAAAGTTTGACTTGATTCATGGATGAATTGTTTTATGATTGTTATGAAATGAAATATCCAAACAATCCAAATACAGTCTGTTAAATATCAGGTTTTAAATCATCACAAAAAAATCACTAAAACATTTATTCAGTTATTAAAATATGCAAATGAATCATCTATCAGTCAGTTAATTGATTAATTGGTTAATCATTACACCTTTAATCCTCTTTACTATTATATTTATTATAGTGTAGAGCAGAGGAGTCAAACTCATTTTCATTCAAGGGCCACATACAGACCTATTTGATCTCATGTGGGCCGGATTGTTAAAGAGATGGAGGGAAAGAAGGAAGGAAGGAAGGAAGGAAGGAAGGAGGGGAATAAGAAGGGAAGGAAGGAAAGACAGGCAAAAGGAAGGAAGGAAGGACAGAAGGAAGAAAGTGAGGAAGGACAGAAGGAAGAAAGTGAGGAAGGACAGAAGGAAGGAAAAAGGGGAGGAATGAAGGAAGGACAGAAGGAAGGAAAGAAAGAAGGACAGAAGGAAGGACAGATGTACTGTAAGGAAGGACAGAAGGAAGAAAGTAAGGAAGGACAGAAGGAAGGAATGAAGGAAGTCTCTGCCGCTCTGTGCTGTCTGATCTGAATTAACCACAGACTGTATCAAAGAAATGGACGTAACATCCGTGACGTCACCCATTGGTTTGTGGACTGCTGCTCGGAAGCCAATAGTTTCTAATCTAGGCAGCGCCATCTTGAAAATTTCAGGTGCATGCTGGGAAAAATAAAAACACGGATTCTACTTATATGGGCATGAGGCGGGGCCATGGGCGGAGCGAGGAGGTTGCTATGGTTGCGAGGGCTGGATCTCGAGGACATTGGTCAATCAACCTGTCAATCAGGACGTAGCCACGCCCTAATGCATACCCTGCTTTATCTTCACATATAAAATCAGGGAGGCCAAAATGTCCCAAATGAACATCATACTGCATTGAAGAAGGCTTTAAACTAGCGATTGAGACCATAAACACATTTTGAAAACGTTTACTGAGGTTAGAAATCAAGTGAGAAGTTGGTGAATTCTCCATTGACTTGTATAGAGACAGTCGCCCCCTGGTGGCCTTTTGATAGAATGCAGCTCTAACTTACTTCAGCGTTGGCCTCATTTCAGAGGACCAGAACTCCCCGCCTGGGTTTATCCTGATAGAGCACATTTTAATAGAGTAAATAGCTGGTTAGGAAGCTCCATAGGACAGGAAGTAGTTATTTTAACTCAGAATAAACTAAAAACTCAATATAGCGCCCAAACCTACGATCATTTATCATGATTTACAACAAAGACTTAATGAAAGCTGTCACTCATTTATAAAGAAAACCACTTTGCGTGTTTGATCATCTTAAAATAATAAATTGTCCCGAGGTGAAACGTCTGACTCGCTCAGATCAGGTTTCAGCTCCGACACGAACAGCAGGTTTTACAGTCGGCCTTCGTATTGAGAAATGAATGATGTCATCGTCATTTCTCACAATATGATCGTGTGTGTGTGTGTGTGTGTGTGTGTGTGTGTGTGTGTGTGTGTGTATTTGTTTGTGTTGATGTTGCTACGGACGACAAACAAACATCATGTGCAGTCAGAGAGAGTGAAAGTGAGTCAGTGAGTGAAACCAGCCGGGACTTCCATACGTCCTCACAGTAGAACAACATTCATTCATTGCTGCAAAAATATACCAAAAAAAAAAAAAAGATTTAAAAAAAGTAAATAAAAAATATTTAAAAAATTTCTTTTCTACTTTTTGCCTGACATTTTTAATGCTAAATTGTACAAAAAAAAGAAAGAAGTTTGGACTTAAAAGAAAACGTATTTTCTTCATATTTACATTTGCCATTATATATTTTTTATTTAAGAAAAAAAAGGTTTTGATTTTGTAATTTTTTAATATATATTTTAAGTTTTCTGCCTTCAGAAATAAACAATAATATTACCATACTATAATAATAATAATATTAATATTGTATAATGATGGTATAATGTTACAATAATACATTTTTTTTTAAAAGGTAAATAAATAAAAATAATAATTTTTGAATGTTTTTTGGCCTGGACATATTTCTTCAAAAATGTAAAAAATAAATATTTATATCTAATTATTTTATAATTGTTTTTATACTTTTGGATTTGATAGAAAAATTCAGAAAGAAAAGTTTTTTGTTTTCTTCTATAGATTTTTATTAAAAATACAAACAACAAAAATTAAATATTCAATTCTAAATATTTTACAGTGTGTTTAAATAGTTTTAACAGCAGCGTGTTACAATAACCTAACGTATATCTGGTGTTTGGCTGTTAACCCTTCGTTGAAAAGCATCAGAAGTCAAACAGTGTGAAAACAGGCAGAGCGAGTCTCCTCCAGCTTCTCCTGCAGGTTCAGACTCATCCAGTCTGAGCTGCTCTCTCATGTTTTACACTTTAACATCAGCTAAATACAGAAATACAGAGGCAGGGAAGAGATGAAATATAGAGGCAGGGAAGAGATGAAATATAGAGGCAGGGAAGAGATGAAATATAGAGGCAGGGAAGAGATGAAATATAGAGGCAGGGAAGAGATGAAGAGATGTAGATGTGAAGCCTCGTCTCGTGTTTGATTGAAATCTCTGACAGCTGATTGCAGACTCATCACTCATCACTCGTCTCCTCTGACGGTCGACAGCCTGAAAAAGCTTCATAAATATTCATGAATGTTTGTGTTAATAATCAGTTTAGAAGTTTTAAATGTAAAAACCTCAAACCTTCCTTCCGTCTGTACTTCCTCCATTCCTTCCTTTCTTCCCTCCTTCTTTCCTTCCCTCCTATCTTCCTCCCTCCCTCTCTCTCTCTCCTTTCCTTCTTTCTTCCTCCCTTCCTTCCTTCCTCCCTCCCTCCCTCCCTCTCTCTCTCTTTTCCTCCCTTCCTTCCTTCCTCTCTCCTTCCTTCCTTCCGTCTGTACTTCCTCCATCCCTCTTTCTTCCCTCCTTCCTTCCTTCCATCTTCCTCTCTCCCTCCTTTCCTTCCATCTTTCTCCCTTCCCTCCACCTCCCTTCCTTACTCCTTTCCTCCCTTCCTTCCTCCATCCCTTCCTCCCTCCTTTCCTTCCATCCTCCTTCCTTCCTTCCTTGACTCGAGGACAACAGGAGGGTTAAATTGCTTCCATATGATACTTCGCTCTACAAATGAACTTTGCATCAGAGTTTGAAGCCAGTTTGGAGACGTGGAGCCTAAACGTGACTTTATGTTGAATTATAATTTAAATTTAAAAAAAAAGATAAAATAGAGACAGCAGGATAATCTGTTTGACTGCAGCACTCAGCATCAGGCTAATTAGGTCGGACTGGAAGGAGCCGGAAATCTACATTAGGATTATCAGAGTACAGTAGAGGGTTGAAGGGAGGGTTGGGGGGGGATTGGATGGGGGGGGGGGGGGCTGTTTAACACTCAGAGGGGTTTAACTGTAATCTATCAGCTGCATCATGTTAGAAATAAATCCAGATGAACATATGTGTTGCTAAGGAGACTAGTTTTAATCCCTGGTTCATTAAAGTCCAGAATTGATTCATTTCAGATCTGATAAATAAGGAAGGAATGGAGGAAGGAAGGGAGGAAGATAGGAGGGAGGGAGGAAAAGAAGAAGGGAGAAAGGAAAGGAAGGAGGGAGGGAGGGAAGGAAAGAAGGATGGAAGAAAGGGGGATGGAGGAAGTACAGATAAATAACAATAAAATGAGTCTAAATTTAATAAAGGAACTTAAAGGTGCAGCGTGAGACTGTTTATCGCCCCCTTCAGGCGGAGAGAGGAATTACAAAAACACTGTTGATATGTTTTTACATCTCAGCTATTAACCCTCCTGTTGTCCTCGAGTCAAGGAAGGAAGGGAGGAAGAAGGAAAGGAGGGAGGGAGGAAGAAGGAAGGAGGGAGGGAGGGAGGGAGGAAGGAAAGGAGGAAAGGAAATGAAGGAAGGATGGAGGGAATAAGGAAAGTAAAAAGGAAGGAGGGAAGGAGGGAGGGAGGAAGGACGGAAGGAAAGAAGGAGGAAGGAAGGACAGAAGGAAGGACAGAAGGAAGGAAGAAAAGGGGATGGAGGAAGGAAAGAAGAAAGAGAGGAAGGAAAGAAAGAGAGAAGGAGGAAGGGAGGAAGGAAGGAAGGACAGAAGGAAGGAAGAAAAGGGGATGGAGGAATAAAAGAAAGAAGGGAGGAATGAGAGAGGAAGGAAAGAAAGAGAGTAGGAAGAAGGAAGGAAGGAAGGAAGGAAGGAAGTGAGAAACACTGACCATGTAAAATAGAGTCTAGCTTTAGTTACTAACAGTAGCCGTGGCTGTTTGCTCTTTCTCCTTCATTACATCTTTAGTCTGTCTTTAGTTAAACATTAAACCTGCTTCCCTCCTTCTCCGACATGGGAGAGTGCACCCCCCCTCCTCCCCCTCCTCCCCTCCCACCCTCCCCTCCCCTCCCCTCACCCCTCCCAGTTTAACCAGCCGGTGAACCAGATCGACCTCTTGGACCTGAGCTGATAGTCGTGAAGCTGACTGTTGGTTAATGAGTGCAGAGACAGACAGGAAGTACAGGTTCATTATAAGAGAACAAAAACATCATAAAACATCAATATCTCACCTTTAACCCCGTAAATATCCTTCCTTCCTTCCTTCCTTCCTTCCTTCCTTCCTTCCTTCCTTCCTTCCTTTCCTTCCTCCCTGCCTTCTTTCTTCCCTTCCTCTTTTCCTTTCTCCCTCTCTCGTTCCTTATTTCCTCCGTCCTTCCTTCCTTCCTTTCCTTACTTCCATCTGTCCTTCCTCCCTCCCTCCTTCTCTCCTCCCTTCCTTCTTTCCTTCCTCCGTCCTTCCTTCCTTCCTTTCCTTACTTCCATATGTCCTTCCTCCCCCCTCCTTCTCTCCTCCCTTCCTTCTTTCTTCCCTTCCTCCCTCCCTCCTTCTCTTTCTTTCCTCCCCCCTACCTCCCTCCCTCCACCCTCCTTTCTTTCCTCCCTCCTTCTTTCCTTCTTCCTTCCTCCCCCTTTCCTTCCCTCCTTTCCTTCCTTCTTCCCTCCTTCCTCCCTCCCTCCTTCCTCCTTTCCTTCCTCCCTCCTTTCCTTCCTTACCTCCTTCTCTCTTTCTTTCCTCCCTCCTTTCCTCCCTCCTTTCCTTCCTTGACTCGAGGACAATAGGAGGGTTAATGAAGAGAATCCATCACGCTGCTGCTTTACTGTCTCTGAGAGTAATGAGCTGGTTTCACACTGAGAAGGATGTAAAGTCACTCTTCTCTTCCTCTTATCTCTCTCCACCTTCTTTCTTTCTTCTCTGTATTTTATTATCCTCCGCTCCCACTGAGTCAACCTTTTATTTTGGTATCTTCTACAGGAAGTTAATAGCTTTTTACTGAAGTCCCCTCATCAATATTTAAACACTAAATGGACTCAGACGCAGATTGATTGTTATGCTGTTAGTTTATAAATCAGCTGAAAGATTAAAAACAAACACAAAATGAGAATAATGTTCAGTTATTTAGATATTAAAACATATATAAAGTTTAAATGTGAGATTAGAGCTGCAGAAATGAGTCCAGAAATCAACAAAAAGATGAAAAATGTCCAATTTTTCTGGTTTCAGCTTCTGAAATGTGAATATTGTTCTCGAGTCAAGGAAGGAAGGAAGAAGGAAGGAAAGACAGGAGGAAGGAAGGCAGGAAGGAAAGGAAGGAATGAAGGATGGAAGAAAGAAGGAAGGAGGGAGG
Organism: Scomber colias; assembly: GCA_021039105.1. Classification (NCBI taxonomy): domain Eukaryota; kingdom Metazoa; phylum Chordata; class Actinopteri; order Scombriformes; family Scombridae; genus Scomber; species Scomber colias. Next base: position 16,759 of record JAJDFG010000381.1, on the reverse strand, counting down.
GAGGAAAGGCAGGAAGGAAAGGAAGGAAGGCAGGACGGAGGGAAGGACAGAAGGCAGGAAGGAAAGGAAGGAATGAAGGACTGAGGAAAGAAGGAAGGAGGGAGGGAGGGAAGGACAGAAGGCAGGAAGGAAAGGAAGGAATGAAGGACTGAGGAAAGAAGGAAGGAGGGAGGGAGAAAAGGAAGGAAGGACAGAAGGCTGGAAGGAAAGGAAGGAATGAAGGATGGAGGAAAAGAAGGAAGGGAGGAAGGTAGGTAGGGGGAAGAAAGACAGAGAAGGAGGGAGGGAGGAAAGAAGGAATGAACAAAGGGGGATGGAGGAAGAAAAGAAGGAAGGGAGGAAAGAGAGAGGAAGGAAAGAAAGAGAGAAGGAGGGAAGGAGGGACGGAAGGACAGACGGAAGGAAGGAAGGAAGGGAGGAAAGAAGGAACAGTTAAAACAGACGGGGTCAGTTTGACCCGGAGGACGACAGATTAATGGAGAAAATAGTTCCAGCGGTTCTTTATCTGATCTTATCTCTGCTGTTACTAACCAGACCTGACCCTGCTGGCTAATTATGTTAATGTGTGTGTGTGTGTGTGTGTGTGTGTGTGTGTGTGGTTAGGGTTAGTGGTTTTATTCCCTTGAGGCTCGTTGGCTTGTTTGTTTGTGTGTCAGTGAGTGAAGAAAGTGAGCTCAATCATTCTGCTTCAGTGTGTGTGTGTGTGTGTGTGTGTGTGTGTGTGTGTGTGTGTGTGTGTGTGTGTGTGTGTGTGTGTGTGTGTGTGTGTGTGTGTGTGTCTGTGTGTGTGTGTGTGTGTGTCGGAGCAACGGGATCGGGACAGATGGAGGAAAGCTGGAATGTTACAAGCAGAAACCTGCAGGGTCGAAGCTGCTGCTGCTGCTGCTGCTGCTGATAAAAGCTGACTCAGCATAATGATGATCAGCATGGAAAAGGAACATTAGAGCTGCAGCTTCACTTTAAGCTGTTCGGTCATCGTCTTGATTAGATTACGCTTTTAAAATATCCCAAAAAAATGTGAAAAATGCTTCTCAAAATGCAACGTTAGCAGCTTTAATTTACCGTGACATTTATAATTGCGGTTAATCATAAAACCGGTTAATCGTGACATCACTACTTCAGAGTTAAAGTGATGGTTCAGCGTAATTTCGACCTAGCATCATATGCACCATGACGTCTATCTAAACACCACCTCAGCCCTTTCTTTTCCCCCCTAGTGGCAAATTAGTGGAGTTAGCGCTATCAGCTGGTTAGCATAGGTGCTAACGGGACCACCAGTGTATCTGGTAAATGACCCCACTAATAATGCCTGGACTGTTACCAAACTTCAGAGTGTGTAGAGTGTGTTTAGAGTAATGTATTCAGAGTGTGTTTTCAGAGTGTGTATATTCAGAGTGTGTGTATTAGGGCCTTCCTGAGGGAAGGAAGGGAGGAAGGAAAGGAGGGAGGGAAGGAAGAAGGACAGAAGAAAGGAAGGAGGGAAGGAAAGAAGGACATAAGGAAGGAAGGAAGGAAGGAAGGAACAGTGATTTTGAGTTTTAAGAATATTTTGGTGTTCTTCTCTTTATTATCTACATTAACATGTTTTATAGAGTTAAACGTTAAACTGCTCGCGGTAAACTTAAGGTCAGGACGTCGCCATGGAAACAGCAACAGTATGTTGTGTACAGTGTTCCTTCTTAGTATGCTGATGTGTGTTCTGCACACGCTCAGTAGGACTCCAGTATTTACAGAAATGAGCTGAAATCTAAACATTGTCTAAGTTAAAGTAACGCTGAGACAAACTCCAGCTGGGTTCTTTCTTTCTTTCTTTCTTTTCATTCTCTCTTTCTTACTTTCTTCACTTTAATTTTATCCTCACTCGACCTGAAAAATTAGGTCTTCATTTTCAAGAGCTTCTTCATCATCATCATCTTTATTAACCCTCCTGTTGTCCTAGAGTCAAGGAAGGAAGGGAGGAAGGAAGGCTGGATGGATGGAGGAAGGAAAAAGGAAGGAAAGGAGGGAGGAAAGGAGGAAAGAAGGAAGGAAAGGAGGGAGGAAGGGAGGAAAGGAAAGAAGGAAGAAGGAAGGAAAGGAGGAAAGGAAAGAAGGAAGAAGGAAGGAAAGGAGGAAAGGAAAGAAGGAAGAAGGAAGGAAAGGAGGAAAGGAAAGAAGGAAGAAGGAAGGAAAGGAGGAAGGCAGGACGGAAGGAAGGAGGGAGGAAAGGGAGGAAGATAGGAAAGAAGGACAGAGGAAAGAAAGAGAAGGAGGGAGGGAGGAAAGAAGGAAGGGAGGAAGGAAGAAGGAAGGAAATGAGGGAATGAAGGAAAGGAGGGAGGGAGGAAAGAAGGAAGGGATGGAGGAAAGGAAAGAAGGAAGAAAGAAGGAAAGGATGGAGGAAGGAGGGAAGAAAGGGGGATCTAGGAAGAATTAGACGGGGTCAGTTTGACCCGGGAGGACGACACAAGGGTTAACTTAACTTCACTCTTTTTGCTGCTTCTGTTCATCTTTAAATGTATCGCTAATTACTCTTTTTTTTTTCTGTTCGCCAAAACTCTTTCAAAATACAATGCATCCACTTAACAGTTACATAAAAAATAAATAAATAAATAAATAAATAAAATAAAACAGAAATAAATTCCTAATTAAAACAATTACATTAAAAAAAATTATATTTCACTAATATAATATTTAAAATATAGTAATAACATTAAAAAAACATTAAGATTTAAAAGGTTTTAAAGCATAAAAAAAGAATAAAATAGCAGAAATACAGAAATTAAAACAATTAGATTAAATAAATATTAACATTTAAGATTATATTTAATTGTATAAATGTATTTTAAAGTTCATTAAAGGTTGTTTTATAAGTCTGTGAGAGCTTAGAGAGAAAGAAAGAAAGAAAGAAAGAAAGAAAGAAAGAAAGAAAATCCTCCGTCAGACACTTTCACTACTTCTCTTTGCCGCCGTCGTTCAGTGTTTTTTCGACTTCCTCCTCCGAGTGTTTTAACGCTGGTCTGAGGTCTGATGATTGAACTGGTGATACTGGGAGGGAGCTCACTGATTACACACACACACACACACACCCACACCACACACACACACACACGCACACACACACACACGCACACACACACACACACACACACACTCACACACACACACACACACAGACGCACCCACACACACACGCACACTCTCACACCCACACAGACGCACACTCACACACATTCTCACACACACACACACACACACACAGACGCACACACACACACACTCTCTCACACACACACTCTCATGCACACACACACACACACACACACACACACACACACACACACACACACACAGACGCAGCGTTAATACACATTTCATGAGCTGCATGTACTTGTGTGTGAGTGTGTAAGAGTGTGAGTGTGTGTGAGTGTGTGAGTGTGAGTGTGTGTGTGTTTGAGTGTGTGTGTGAGTGTGTCTGTGCATGCGTGTGTGTGTGTGTGTGTTTGAGTGTGTGTGTGAGTGTGTCTGTGCATGCGTGTGTGTGTGTGTGTGTTTGACAGTTTTTTTACAGCATGTCGAGGGAGTCGTGCTGTTGTGTAAATCAAACAGAGTGTGAGTTGTGTCATATGTGTTTGGGAGATGTGTGTGTGTTTGTGTGTGTGTGTGTGTGTGTGTGTGTGGTGTGTGTGTGTGTGTGTGTGTGTGTGTGTGTGTGTGTTTATGTGTGTGTGTGTGTGTGTGTTATTCACGTTTTGGGTTGCGGCCAGCAAAAGGAGCTTCCAACAAAACATCCTGCTTCCTTCCAGCTCAGCAGCTAACTATAGGAGCACCAACCACCACACAACCTGGCGGCTTATCAGGTCTAATCCAATCAGAGCAGAGCCTCGGTCTCACTTTGATCACAGGTTCAATACCTCAGCAGCTCTCTGAGTGTGTAGTTGTAGTTGTGTAGTTGTGTAGTTGTGTAGTTGTTAACAGGTGCCATTGTTTGCTTTACATGCACTTTCATTTTTCTCATGTCATGGTGAAAGCTGTGATCGCTCCACATGGCACACAGCTAGGTGTGTTCGAGTCAAGGAAGGAAGGGAGGAAGGGAGTAAAGGAAAGAAGGCAAGGAGGAAGGAAGGGAGGAAGGGAGTAAAGGAAAGAAGGCAAGGAGGGAGGAAAGAAGGAAGGAGAGAGAAAAGAAGGAATGGCAGAAGGAAGAAAGGGGGATGGAGGAAAGAAGTAATGAAGGAAAGAAGGTAGGAGGGAGGGAGGGAGGGTGGGAGGAAAGAAGTAAGTAAGGAAGGAAGGTAGGAGGGAGGGAGGGAGGAAAGAAGGAAGGAGAGAGAAAGGAAGGAATGGCAGAAGGAAGAAAGGGGGATGGAGGACGGAAGGAAGGAAGGGAGGAAAGGAAGGATGGAGGAAAGAAGTAAGGAAGGTAGGAGGGAGGAAAGAAGGTAGGAGGGAGGGAGGAAGGAAGGAAGGAAAGAAGGACAGAGGAAAGAAGGAAGGAAGAAAGGACAGAGGAAAGAAGGAAGGACAGAGGAAAGAAGTAAGGAAAGAAAGACAGAAGCAGAGAGAAAGGAAGGAACAGCAGAAGGAAGAAAGGGGGATGGAGGACGGTAGGAAGGAAGGGAGGAAAGGAAATAAGGAAGGGAGGAAGGAAGGACGGAGGAAAGAAGGAAGGAAGGAAAGAAGGAAGGAAGAAAAGGAGATGGAGGAAGGGAAGAAAGAGAGAAGAAAGAAAGAAAGAAAGAAGGAGAGAGGAAGCCTAAAAACAGGTGAAGCAGATGAAGAGCAGCTGAAGGCTCGGGCACCCATGGTGCTGAGGCGTGATGTGGGGATGGTTAATAGACCAGCAGAGGTAGAGCGGAGGGTGTGGGAGGGGCTGTAGTCCTGGAGGAGGTTGCAGATTTAGTCTGAAAATTAGCATAAACCCGCCCCTGCTGCTGTAGAGGTATAAATACATTCAGCACACACTACTACTACTACAGTCTACAGTTAGCCTGTTAGCTGAGTTAGCCGCCGAGCTAGCCTCTGAGCTAGCCGGCAAGTTAGCCATCGAGCTATCCGACGAGTTAGCCACCGAGCTAGCAGCTGATTTAGCAGCAGAAAGCTCTCAGACGTAGTGTCCATGTTTCTGGTAGAGGTGGTGACTTTGATTGACAGGTGACACTTGGTAGGGGGCGGGGCTTCAGCAAACTCGGAGGCCACGCCCACAGCATTTGGGAGCAGAGAAAGAGGCTGATTTTTACACAACTTTGAAGTCTAATTTAATATATTTGGCGATTTTTTTAATCATTCAAATTTGGCAGGGTGGTTAACAACATACTAGTTTAATGTGTTTCAGTGTATTTGAGTGATGTTTAGTTTATTGTAGTGTCGTTCAGTGTATATTGCAGTGTAGTTTAGAGCAGTTTAGTGTATTTTAAAGTTGGGTGGGTAACAGCTTTTGTTCCTCATGTGACACAATTTGACTTTTTGTTTCAGTTGCAAACTTTTGATTTAATCACAAGTTTCATTTGATGGATCCATCACAGAGAGCAGAAGTGAAACCTGAACTTCCTGGTGAATAATAAGCCAAGGAGAAGTTAGTAGAAATAAAAACCTCTTTGACATTTATATAAACATTTCGAGCCCAAGGAAAACATACATATTGAATATTTATGTGTTAAGTGATATTTCCGTTTCCTGCACTCACAAAATAATCGTTTACCTTTTATTAAAATCATGATGGTTTCAGTTTCTCAGAGCTGCAGCTGCTCTAGTGCAGATAAAAAAATGTAACGTGAACTTGAGGAACTTGCATCATTGTTTCAGGAAGTCAGACAGAAATAATCTGAGTGAGGAGATTTCACAGAGTTACTGAAGCTACTTTGAGACGTGGAGCAATAAAACAAATCAGCATTTCAAAATAAAAGCATGAATTATATTAAGGTGTCTGATTTGTGCTGCAGACGTGGAACAATAAAAACAAATCAGCATTTCAAAATAAAAGCATGAATTATATTAAGGTGTCTGATTAGTGCTGCAGACGCGGAGCAATAAAACAAATCAGCATTTCAAAATAAAAGCATTAATTATATTAAGGTGTCTGATTTGTGCTGCAGACGTGGAGCAATAAAACTAAATCAGCATTTCAAAATAAAAGCATGAATTATATTAAGGTGTCTGATTTGTGCTGCAGACGTGGAGCAATAAAACAAATCAGCATTTCAAAATAAAAGCATGAATTATATTAAGGTGTCTGATTTGTGCTGCAGACGTGGAGCAATAAAACAAAATCAGCATTTCAAAATAAAAGCATGAATTATAATAAGTTTCTGATTTGTGCTGCAGACGTGGAGCAATAAAACAAATCAGCATTTCAAAATAAAAGCATGAATTCTATTAAGGTGTCTGATTTGTGCTGCAGACGTGTTTTACGATCATCATTGTGATCTGTTGGAGCAGCAGCGTCACCACATCCTGCAGCTGTGAAGTGAACGAGGTCGTAAACACCCAGAGATTTAAAATCCTGTGTAAACTAGGGCGTAGTTTCATATCATATCTTCATCTGCTTCTGTGGAAAAACACAAAAATACTATTGCTCTTTTTTTCTTCCTTTTTTTTTTTTTTTTTGTTTGTTGTTATTGCAGCTGAGCAACTATCATGCATAATAATTATAATGAACTTTATCTTATTAATCTAAATTATATAATGCTTCAAAAGGCAGTGAAATGCGAGAGAGAGAGAGAGAGAGAGAGAGAGAGAGAGAGAGAGAGAGAGAGAGAGAGAGAGAGAGAGAGAGAGAGAGAGAGGGAGAGAGAGAGAGAGAGAGAGAGAGAGAGAGAGAGAGAGAGAGAGAGAGAGAGAGAGAGGAGAGAGAGAGAGAGAGAGAGAGAGAGAGAGAGAAGGATGGATGGATGATAGACAGATGATAGATGGAGAGAGAGAGAGAGTGTTAAGGATGATAGAGTTAAGGATGGATAGAGAGAGAGAGAGTTATGGATGATAGAGTTAAGGATGGATAGATGGATAGATAGAGAGAGAGATAGAGCGATAGATAGAGGGAGAGATAGATACAGTTAAAGAGCGATAGAGTGATAGAGTAATAAATGAATAGATAGAGTAATAGGTAAAGTGATAGAGCGATGAGCAAAGTGATAGATAGATAGATAGATAGATAGATAGATAGATAGATAGATAGATAGATAGATAGAGAGAGAGAGAGATGATAGATAGATAGATAGATAGATAGATAGATAGATAGATAGATAGATAGATAGATAGATAGATAGATAGATAGATAGGTAAAGTGATAGATGGATAGATGGATAGATAGATAAAGTGATGATGATAGAGTGATGGTTTGTGTGCAGGTATTGTAACAGCTGGTCTGCTCTTCCTTTCTCTCTTTTCATTCCCTCTCTTCTCTTCTGCAAACACTGCCCTGCTTTCTTCACATTATTACTTTCTTTTTCCATCAGAAGTAATCTGGGTCTGCAGATGTGACTGAGCTGAAGTGTGTGTGTGTGTGTGTGATTATACCACACACACACACACACACACACACACACACACACACACACACACACACACACAGGGCAGGAACACGCCCGGGATTAAAGCATTCAAGTTCAGATATCAGTTTAATCCTCGAGGGAATTAAAGAGGCGATCAGTGAAAAGCACAGAGCTTTTTATTTAGTTCAGACGCTCTGCGAACTGATTACACACCAGCTACACAGCAGCTACACACCAGCTACACACTAGTTACACACCAGTTACACACCAGCTACACACCAGCTACACACCAGTTACACACCAGCTACACACCAGCTACACACCAGCTACACACCAGCTACACACCAGCTACACACCAGCTTCATACCAGCTACACACCAGCTACACACTAGCTACACACCAGTCACACACTAGCTACACACCAGCTACACACCAGTTACACACCAGTTACACCCCAGCTACACACCAGCTACACACCAGCTACACACCAGCTTCACACCAGCTACACACCAGCTACACACCAGCTACACACCAGTTACACACCAGTTACACACCAGCTACACACCAGCTACACACCAGTTACACACCAGTTACACGCCAGCTACACACCAGCTACACGCCAGCTAGCACACCAGCTACACACCAGCTACACACCAGCTACACACCAGCTTCACACCAGCTACACACCAGCTTCACACCAGCTTCCGGGAGCATTACAGCAGCGGAGCTCTGGGAGAGAAATCTGCCTTTTGAAATGAAGTTGCACTGTTAATACAGTAATTACGGCAGCCCAATCAAATCCAAACGGGTGCCTTCAGTCTACCGTAATTACTGTAGTAGGTAGTCTACTGTAATTACTGTAGTAGCTAGTCTACCGTAATTACTGCAGTAGCTCGTCTACCGTAATTACTGTAGTAGCTAGTCTACTGTAATTACTGTAGTAGCTAGTCTACCATAATTACTGTAGGAGCTAGTCTACTGTAATAGTTAGTCTACTGTAATTACTGTAGTAGGTAGTCTACTGTAATTACTGTAGTAGCTAGTCTACCGTAATTACTGTAGTAGCTAGTCTACTGTAATTACTGTAATAGCTAGTCTACCGTAATAGCTAGTGTACTGTAATTACTGTAGTAGCTAGTCTACCGTATTACTCTGGTAGCAGCACAACTAAACGGCCCGATTTTGTTAACTTGCTCTCAATTTTGGTTGATTTGGTAATTTTCTTTGATTTTTGTGCTCATGTCATGTGGTCAGTAGCTACGTAGCTAGATGGAGTCTTTATTTGTCTGTTTTATTCATGTTTGTTGCTGAAATAAGATCGGGAGGCTGCACGGGTTGTTTTATTTTGAAAGACGGAAGTTTTTTATTATGCCGATTCTGTGTCTGACTTCCTGTCTGGTGCAATCTGCTTTGTTGAGCTTGTCGCGAGTCAGAAACGGCTCCGTGAAAAATAGAAATGCTGCGGATAGATAGCGCTGCTGCTGAGACGCTCCTGGTGGAAATTGGGCTTTACACACCAACTACACACCAACTACACACCAACTACACACCAGTAACACACCACTTATACACCAGCTTCACTATCAGCTTCACATCAGCTTCACACCAGCTTCACACCAGCTACACACCAACTTCACACGAGCTACACACCAGCTACACACCAGCTTCACACCAGTTACACACCAGCTACACACCAGCTCACACCACTTATACACTAGCTACACCACCAGCTACACACCAGCTTCACTCCAGCTTCACTCCAGCTACACACCAGCTTCACACCAGTTACACACCAGTTACACACCAGCTACATACCAGCTTCACACCAGCTTCACACCACTTATAAACCAGTTACACACCATCTACACACCAGCTTCACACCAGTTATTGTGATCTACTGACTTTTATGGAGACTCAATTAAAAAAAAACACTTTCTAGATGAATCATCAGATTACATTTATGCAAAATATCTGTAAAATCACTCTTTCCATACTGAGTTATTTCCAACATTGCCTGCAGCTCGTCATTCATCTGTGTTTAGGCGATGACACAACACATACGACTTCATGTCTGCGTGGTCCAATCACCTTCATGCATCGCTCTATCTCACATTCCTCGTAAATGACAGCGAGGTGAACGTCGTGTTCTGTTGTTTACCTGGAGAACATAAAACAGTCTCTGCCGCTGTTGCCGTGGTGATAGTAATAATAATCCAGAGTCGTAAAATCCCGTCTGTGTGGCGACGTCTTTAAAATGCATTAATCTGTAACTTCAACCTGACTGTACATTGTGTTTCATTGAGTCATCCAGTGTTAACGGATTGTAGGAGTTAAGGTGTTAAATTTGATCTGAGCTTAATTATTAGATTAGATTAGTAGCTTTATAGTCATTATATTGAGGTCAGAGCTATCATCTGAATCATATTCCATGACCGAAAAGGAACAGGAAGAAGAAAATTACTCCATTTAACCCACTACAACAGTAAAATCCTGCTTTTAAATTATTATTCTATGTCTCAGCAGTGGTATTAACCCTCCTGTTGTATTCGAGTCAAGGAAGGAAGGGAGTAAAGCAAAGAAGGCAAGGAGGGAGGAAGGAAGGAAGGAGAGAGAGAAAGGAAGGAACGACTGGAGGACAGAAGGAAGGAAGGGAGGAAGGGAGGAAAGAAAATAAGGATGGGAGGGAGGAAGGATGGAGGAAAGAAGTAAGTAAAGAAGGAAGGTAGGAGGGAGGGAGGGAGGAAGGAAGGAAAGAAGGACAGAGGAAAGAAGGAAGGGAGGAACGAAGGACGGAGGGAAAGAAGTAAGGAAGGAAAGAAGGTAGGAGGGAGGGAGGGAAGACGGAGAGAAGAAGAAAGAGAGGAAGGTAGGGGGGAGGAAGGACAGAAGGAAGGAAGAAAGGGAGATGGAGGAAGGGAAGAAAGAGAGAAGAAAGAAAGAGGAGAGAGGAAGCACAGACGGAAAGAAGGAAGGAAGGAAGGAAGGAAGGAACAGTCAAAACGAGTCAATTTGACCCGGGAGGACGACAGGAAGGTTAAAAAGCTCCTATTTTTCATTATTATTCTCATTAAGATATCCTGTCAACTCTTTGTTTTTTCCCTTCATACACAAGCAGTCATGCAAGAACTCTAACTTTCTCTAAACTCAGTCACATAAAGACAGTAAACCATGAATCAGACACTCAGTGCTGTTACACTTTTGATGCATGGAAGTTTTAGAGAAGCCTTCATTGGGATGCTTGAGCCTGTTTCTGGTTCTAGACAATGAATCCATATGTCTGAGTACAGTCACTTCCCAGCCAGCATGTCCATGTGGGTTAAATATGGACTATGTGGGCTTGAAATGTGCAAATGTTTTGGGTCCCACATGGTTTCAGTAACATGTGAAGCCCACATGGGGATGTAAGGGGGCTAAACAGGGCAGATTGCATTATGGGCCCCATATTGTTTCAGTAACATGGGCCCCAGTCGCTTAGTTGTAAGTAAAAAAAAAAAAGAAAAAAAGAAGAAAGAAGATTGGCGGGTCAATTCCCGGCTCCTCCAGTCCATATGTCGTTGTATACTTGGGCAAGACCCCAAATTGCTCCCGTTGCCGCGTCAACGATGTATGAAGGTGTATTAATGGCTAGTTTCCCTCGGATGAGCAGGTTGTGTGGTCGCTCCTGCCATCAGTGTATGAATGTGTGTGAATGAAGGCAAGGCAGTTTTATTTATATAGCGCATTTCATATACAATGGCAACTCAATGAATGAAACATGTAGTGCAAAAGTGCTTTGAGTGGTCATAACGACTAGAGAAGAGCTATATAAGTACAGTATTTACCATTTACCACCATGTGAAGCAGACATGGGGATGTAAGGGGGCTCAGCAGGCACGAGCATAAACAGGCCAAATCGTATGGACCACATATTGTTTAACTCACCCAGTTGGGCCCCACCTGAAACCCAGTGAGAGCCCACTAGAAGCCCAGATGGGTAAACACATCGTGGACCACGGCTGCAGCGACTCTTTTATGTTCTTCAGGTAAACAGTAGAACACGATGTTCACTTCAGAGTCATTTACAAGGAATGTGATTGGATCATAAAGCGTCTTGCCAGATGACATAAAGTTGTATTTGTTGAGGCGCGTTTGCTGTATCACAATCCACATGGGCCACATATTGCAGCCCAAATGTAACCGTTATTGGGCCCACATGGACACGCTGGCTGGGATGTGACACTTTTCTGCATTGAGTACTTAGCTGAAAACCTTACAACATAGTAATGCAAACTATTACTGAAATGAATTCTGGTCCTCTGAAATGAGGCCAACCAGGAAGTAACTTAGAGCTGCATTCTATCAAAAGGCCACCAGGGGGCGACCGTCTCTATACAAGTCAATGGAGAATTCACCAACTTCTCACTTGATTTCTAACCTCAGTAAACGTTTTCAAAATGTGTTTATGGTCTCAATCGCTAGTTTAAAGCCTTCTTCAATGCAGTATGATGTTCATTTGGGACATTTTGGCCTCCCTGATTTTATATGTGACGATAAAGCAGGGTATGCATTAGGGCGTGGCTACGTCCTGATTGACAGGTTGATTGACCAATGTCCTCGAGATCCAGCCCTCGCAACCATAGCAACCTCCCCGCTCCGCCCATGGCTCTGCCTCATGCCCATATAAGTAGAATCCGTGTTTTTATTTTTCCCAGCATGCACCTGAAATTTTCAAGATGGCGCTGCCCAGATCTGAAACTATTGGCTTCCCGAGCAGCAGTCCACAAACCAATGGGTGACGTCACGGATGTTACGTCCATTTCTTTTATACAGTCTGTGATTATTACACAAGTAAGGGATTGAAATACTACTACTAAGAGAGAGGTCTAGTGCAGATACTCTGGTCTCTGGTTTAAGACGTTTAACATTCACAGCTAACGAGGCCAACAGCCAGCAGACGTAGTAAAGCCACAGTAGCTGCTGGAGGCTTTAAATGTGATAAAACTGCTGCTTTAATGAGTGATGACACGCTCAGATGTTGGGAAACAGGACAGTGGAGTATCTTTAAAATTCTGCTTGAGGAACGCCGGCTGGTTGTAAACATTTACAAGCTCCGAGGTATAAAAAAAAACCCTGCATGATACTTTATTGATTCACTGGAATGATGTCATAAAAAACTGTGATGATATTGAAGTTGCTGCCAGCCGATAGAGAGTGTTGGCGGAGGGAGGAAGAAGGAAGGGAAGGAAAGAAGGAAGGGAGAAGCGGAAAGGAAAGGAAAGAAGGAAGGGAGGAGCGGAAAGGAAAGAAGGAAAGGAGGGAGGAAGGCAAGAAGGAAAGAAGGAGGAAAGAAGGAAGGAAGGTAGGAGGGAGAAAGGAAAAGAGGAAAGGAGGAAGGAAGGAAAGAAGGACAGAGGAAAGAAGGAAGGGAGGAAGGTAGTGGGAGGAAAGAAAGAGAAAGGAGGAAGGAAGGAAAGGAGGGAGGAAAGAAGGAAGGAAGAAAGAAGGAAGGGAGGAGGAAGGAAGGATGGATGGATGGAGAAAGAAGGAAGGATGGAAGGAAGGAAGGAAGGAGGGAGAAAGGAAAAGAGGAAGGGAGGAAGGAAGGAAAGAAGGACAGAGGAAAGAAGGAAGGAAGGTAGGAGGGTGAAAGGAAAAGAGGAAGGGAGGAAGGAAGGAAAGAAGGACAGAGGAAAGAAGGAAGGGAGGAAGGTAGGAGGGTAGTGTGATGGTGAAGCTCGGTTCAGTTCTCCATTGTGATGTCTGTCACAGTCTGGGTGTGTTTAGAGAGACTCTGTGACTCTGCTGCTGTTCAGGAAGATTAGTCAGAGCTCAGTCAAACTGCTGCAGTGTGCTTTCTCTTCCTGCCACACACACACACACACACACACACACACACACACACACACACACACACACACCCAGGAGGGACGCTTGCAGGCCTGGAGTCTTTCCAAGGACTCAAATTTTTAAACCCTAATTTAATAACTTTTATAATCCAAACAGAAGAAGACATGCAGGGGTTAAAAAGGTAACAGTGGAAAATATGTATAAGGTGATATAATAAGGGAGCGCTCTATAATATAAGACATGCACACACATGCATAGGCACACACACACACACACACACACACACACACACACACCTGTAGTCATGCACACACACACATTTAAGTAGACAGAATTGACTGTGTGCCAGCAGCGTTGCTAAACCCTCACGTGGGGATTTTGCAGCAGGCATGCAATGACATTACCTTGGCCTGTGTGTGTGTGTGTGTGTGTGTGTGTGTGTGTGTGTGTGTGTGTGTGTGTGTGTGTGTGTGTGTGTGTGTGTGTGTGTGTGTGTGTGTGTGTGTGTGTGTGTGTGTGTGTGTGTGTGTGTGTGTGTGTGTGTGTATGTGTGTGTGTGTGTGTGTGTGTGCAGTGGTATCATAAAGGAAAATATTAACACATCAGATCAGAAACAGGCTCAGAAACATGATCAGGACGTCCTGTTTAGGAGGAAATGTCCTACAGCAGTTTGTTTATTGGAGACTTTTTGATCAGATTCGGTGACAATGTTCAGAGCTGATGAAGGAAGGAAGCTGCAGGTCTCGGTCCGTCTCAGTGAAAACAGCTTTTTTCTTTCACTAGCTGCATGTTTACCTTCATACAGATCAGGTACAATCTGTTTCTTATCTTAACATCATATTCTGAGTCTCTACTGGAATATCTTTACATGATTTCCAGTTAAAAACTCCTTATTTATCTTCTACTGGTCCTTTATGGGGCGGCTGTGGCTCAGGAGGTAGAGCGGTCGTCCTCCAATTGGTGGTTCGATTCCCGGCTCCTCCAGTCCACATGTCCATGTGTCCTTGGGCAAGACACTTAACCCCAAATTGCTCCCGTTGCTGCGCCAACGGTGTATGAATGTGAATGAATGGTTAACCCTTAAACAGGCAGCGTGCACCAGGAGATACACACTCTTTAAGGAGCATGATTGGTTAAGGTAGTTGTTTAAATGTATATGTGCCTTTAATTGGTAGAATTAAAGCTTGTGGTAGGTTTATACTTTGATAGAAATGATAAAAAAATCAGTTAAGAAACTAGTATGTGTGATATTAATGAGCAGAATGTATTACTTTTCTATGTTAAATAACACATTTAAGTGTTTTTACCATTATCACCATTGTATGTCTTAATAAGGGCAACACATCCTGGTGGAGATACAACTCATAAAATCCAAAATATATTAAAAATATGAGTGGAAATGTTTTAATTTAGGTGCAAATGATATAACTAGTAACATCAAATTATGTTTTTTACATCTACTTTCCACTCCTGCCTGTTTAAGGGTTAAACTTCCCTGATGAGCAGGTTGGCACCCTGCGTGGTAGCTCCTGCCATCAGTGCATGAATGTGTGTGAATGACATGTAATGTAAAGCTCTTTGAGTGGTCGTAAAGACTAGAAAGGCGCTATATAATACAGTCCATGACCATTAACCATTTATGCAGCTCCTCAGTTCAGCCTAATGTTGTAGTACTCGAGATCGGTCTTGTTCTCGAGACCATTTTTTGAGGTTCTTGGTTCTTGTTTTCTCCAATTACATGTTTTTCTGTTTTAAAGCACATTGAGTTACCATTGTGTATGAAATGTGCTATAGAAATAAAACTGCCTTGCCTTGCCTCCGTTTAGGGCTGGGCGTGTTTTTAACGAGACCGGTCAAGTTAAAAGCAAAAAGTTATCGCGTTTAAAAAAAAAAGGGTGAAATTATCAAGTTTTTGGCCGTTATTATATTATCGGCTGCTACAGATTTTAGCAACAAAGGCTACAGAACAGGCTACGACCATATATGGGCGTTGGTGACACTCTGACATCAGCTCGTCTTCTTGGTTGAAAAAAAAACGATCAAACTGAAGCCTTCGAGTTTGACTTTAAGGAAGCATTTCTACATATTCACCTCAAGTTTTAGTACTAAAATCATATAAAGGACATTATAATAGTATATGAATAACAAGCCTAATACACTACGTCCCCTTTAAACATGTTAATTTGTGCACATTAATTATTATTTAAGAGCACGAATGGTTTAATATGAGGGCAGAAGTTACTGATTTATATGCACAGATTCAGAGTCGCCTGCAGCGAGGTGAACGACCTCGCTAGAAACGAGGTAATGAGGTTATGATGATGACCTCACTCAGGTGTCCACAACAAAAACAGAGACAGAGTATAGTAGCTGTTTAACTAGATATATTTAATTAAGCCAAAATAAATAAAGTAAAGTAATTAAAGTGGTATGGATGATGGGTGTGAAGCTGTAATATGCAGAAAAGTAAAGGCACATTTATTTATATAGCACATTTAAGTGTTTTACATAAAAACATAAAATGCATCAAAACAGGATATAAAAGCAACACATGGCAAAATAAAAAATACATTTAAATATGATTAACCCTCCTGTTGTGTTCGAGTCAAGGAAATAAGGAAAGGAGGGAGGGAGGGAGGGAGGGAGGGAGGAAGGAGGGAAGGAAGAAAGGGGGATGGAGGAAGGAAGGAAGGGGAGGAAAGGAAATAAGGAAGGAAGGACGGAGGAAAGAAGTAAGTAAAGAAGGAAGGTAGGAGGGTGGGAGGAAAATAAGGTAGGAGGGTGGGAGGAAGGAAGGACAGAGGAGAGAAGGAAGGGAGGAAGGAAGGACGGAGGAAGGAAAGAAGGTAGGAGGGAGGGAGGAAGGAAGGAAGGAAGAAAGGATGGGGAAAGGAGGAAGGAAAGGAGGGAGGGAGGAAAGAAGGGAAGGAAGGAAGAGTCAAAACAGATGGGTCAATTTGACCCGGGAGCACAACAGGAGGGTTAAATGTGATAAAATGGAAATTAAATGAGTCTATCTTCATAATAACCTTTAATATGTGCAAAAAAACCCATATAATTTTAATAATATTTTCATTTTTTGGACATTTAGTCTTAAAGGATATAATTTATGTGGCTTTTAAATGTCAAAATGAGTCAAATTTGGCCCAAATAGTGTTAAATAAATGTTAAATATGCTGATAAAGCTGCGACAGGAAGTGAGCCGATCACTACGTCACCTGTTTATTCACCACCATTCAAACTTATACTATCAACTACAACCACAATCACTTTCTCCTAACTGTAACCATGCTGCTGCTGTGTGTGTGTGTGTGTGTGTGTGTGTGTGTGTGTCTGTGTGTGTGTGTGTGTGTGTGTGTGTGTGTGTGTGTGTGTGTGTGTGTGTGTGTGTGTGTGTGTGTGTGTGTGTGTGTGTGTGTGTGTGTGTGTGTGTGGTTTCATTATGAGCGTGGCCTCAGGGATCA